>WUQG02423603.1:0-14957 GCA_011317285.2 Androctonus mauritanicus | reverse complement strand
TTCTTCTCAACTATTTCCTTTATTTCATTATTTAACTGTGTTTTCTTAGTCATTCTTCTCAAATATTTCCTTTATTTTCATTATTTAACTGTGTTTTCTTAGTCATTCTTCTCAAATATTTCCTTTATTTCATTATTTAACTGTGTTTTCTTAGTCATTCTTCTCAACTATTTCCTTTATTTCATTATTTAACTGTGTTTTCTTAGTCATTCTTCTCAAATATTTCCTTTATTTCATTATTTAACTGCGTTTTTTATGTAAATTTTGCGGGAAAGATCGACGGGCTAATACGTATGTACTCAAAATACTTATTAAAAATGGTTTATTGCCAAAAATTACAAACTTCGATTATTTAAATTGTTTATTAGATTTGTTTGAGAAACACTTTTAGAATTAATATTTAGAAGTTAACTTTCGTATCAGTACAGATAATGCTTCAGTATTTTGCTAAGCTCTTTCTATGCCCTAAAATCGCCAGGTTTACTCTAATCAGAATACAGTAATTTTTCTAAATCACGAAATTGTAATCACATTACTTCATAGCTGTTTATAATTTTTGAAACTGTATGCCCGTTTAATTAATGATAAAATATGTTAGTAGTGATCGCCATTTATAAATAAAAATAAATGTTTTTGAAAAGTCTGAAAAAATTTAAAAAAAAGAAAGAAAAACACGAAATAACAACGAAAAAAGTTATTTATGCAAAAATAAAAATTTTCTATGATTTACGATTTTCTGTGTTCGATATTTTGTAATAGGGAAGACAAATTTTCTTTTAAATAAAAATATTTTTCTCTTAATGGTTATCGATAATTTATAAACTATTAAAAACAGGAAAAGAACAGAACTATTAGAACAGGCAGACTATCTACTTTCTAAACGTGCGATTTATTTCGGAATGATTAAAGTTAAGGGATTAAAATATGTGCCATTAAAGTCACCTTCAATAATTAATTTAAACATTAAATTATATAAAAAAATAATGTAAATGCATTCCGTTCTAAAAGTTATAATGACAATGCAGTCACGGTCTTTTAACGCTTAGCACCATCTCTTGTCAATAATAATAAATAAAAATTTTACTAAATCTGCAGGATAACTTATCATTCATCACTCAATTATTTTTCATGGAAGACCGAATGTTCGCCATTTTTGTCTACGGATAAATCTATAGGATTAATTAATGCTATTCGATTTTAGTAGCTTGACTATCCTGTTGAATTTTGTAAAAATCGATCAAATAGAAAAGATGGAATCGATGGATCAGATTTAGATCTGTCGACCTGTTAAAAATACGATATATATGTGGGACCAGAAAGCAATCAATGATTCTTAGTTTACAATTGGAAAGCCATGTCTTATCGTGCAAACCGATCGATTTATGTTGGACATGTATCACCAGATTGGAATATAGAAATAAGATGATCGAAATAAATTGTTCCAAAAGCAAAATTTTCATATAGTACTTATAAACAATTCGAATTTAAAAAAAAAAAAATAAATTTGCATAGTTATAAATTTCAGTTATGTAAAATAATTGATTAACCTATGCCAAACAAACTAATCATCGAATATTTTTTGAAAAACAATCTCAACTAATATGTCTTCAGATATATTGAAGGGATACGTCAGCTGTAACGGCATGAACAGCTAATAGTGTGTTTTCAGAAATATAGTGAGTTTTTACTCTGGTGTTTTCAGCTGGTTAAATATTTGATGAAGCATTTTCAGATAGACGCGCTGCCACTTGGCAATGATAAACCAATTTAGCGTTGTTAGCTCGAGTCTGCTCGATCCAGCGATCCTAGAAAAGATTATCTCGAATAGTCCGAAAAACTCCAGTTTTCTTATAAAGTAGATAAATAATCGAAGCTCGATTTTTTCGCTAATAAATTCGAGCTTCGATCTTTAAATGTTTTTATCTGGTCCCTTAAAATTCGTTTTAAATTCGTAAAGAGTATCTACTTTGCAACGAAAAATTATTCCGTGAAACGCAGGAATGAAGAAAGATAAATTGCGTCATATGGCAAGAAGTTTCGTCATTTTTAGTTTAGTGTATCGATTTGGAACCTTTTCTGGTCAATAGATGACGTTACTTTCCACTCAGGGGCGAAAAAAGTAAACTACAAACCGTTCATTATGTCGCAGCTACGTTGACCAGCGATTAATGAATATAAAAGTTGCAAAATAAGTCAATAAATAATATTTATAATAATACTCTGGAGCTCGAATTTTTGAAAATAGCAACTCTAGTCTGAGCTTATTGCCTCTGTTCAGCTTGGATATTTTTTAATAATACTTTATTAATTATTTGCAAGTTACTACTACTTTTATGTGTTAATACGGATAATCTAAGGCAAAAAATCATATGCAACCAATAAACTGGCTTAATGATTGGAAAATATGTGGAATAAATTAAACTACTTGTATTGTTTAGTCATCTGGAAAATCATTAAAAATTTACCAGTTAAAACTGAATTTGAATGAAATTTTCTGGTTTTCGAACCTTCTGGCTCAATAATTTCACGCACAGATTATTAAATCTTGTCAGCAGAGCATAAATATTACATAAATTAATTTTGCAATTTAAAAAAAATAAATATATATATAATATTTTATACAAATATGAAGAATGTTTATCTTTCAAGAAAAGGAACTAAATTCAAACTTAATAAAAGGATTTATTAAGAAGGAATATTGTGGCTGACTAACATTGAGTACAGTTCATAATCGGAAATTTTCTCCAATTCCTCTGCAAAAAGTCTTATAAGAACTATTACGTGATACTTAGTTTTACATAGTTAAGCCTCCATATCGCACAATGGATATACTGTATCTGGCGGCAGCCATTTTTAAGAATGGCCAACACCAATAGTGAGATTAATTGGAGGGTTAAAAGTGGTGTTCAGTATGCTGGGAGCGGACCCCTCCTGAAAAACTCGAATCCTCAAGGATTCGAGTTTTTCAGGAGGGGTCCGCGCCAGGAAGGTTTGAGGAATTGAACTCGGATCCTCAAGGTGGTAAGTTATCACGCAGCCATCCGCGGACGCACAATGTGATACACATTTATCAGGATTTAGAAATAAATTCATATAAATATAAACTTCGAAATTAGTGTAGCTGTTATAAATTTTATTCCTCAAATCATGCTTTATAAATCAAAAAGATTTGCTGAACTTGTATGACTACATCTATATATTAATTCATTCGAATCTTATGCTAACAGTCATTCTGAAATGCTTAACCATTTGCCTACCTATGAATGAAATGATTCTCTTCCAAATACTGACATCCTTTGGCGACATCTAAAGCAACGTTAAGCAGATCAGTCATATTGAGATTACTCGGCTTGTGCTACAATATAGGAAAATTAACGATGACATGATTAAAATGAGAAGAGAAGTGACCATTATTTTACTTACTGGCTTGGGTCTCGACTCTCTCAAGAAGGTTTTCAGATCTCCTCCTGGGAGAAGCTCCAAGACGATGAAACGTGGTAACTTCTCGAAGCAAACACCAATAAACCGGACGATATTCGGGTGATTGAACTTACTGAAAAAATCACAAACGTAAGAAAATATATTAGCTGGAAAACTATCAAGCAATCGATGATTATTAAAATTGATTGATATAATGTTTAAGTAGGGTGAAATTTTCTTTCTATTTCATCATGTTACCAGGCAAAATATGAAAACTGTTTCATATAAAAGTACCTGCGCCAAATAAAGCCATATAGATCAATGGTTTCTGAAGAAATGGTGAATAATTCTATTGATCACTGCACCTCCTCAGTCGACACGCTCTCCTGAGTGTTAAAATAAAATTACACCAACCATTTTTTGATTCTCTGTGAATATCAGTCCAGAAAGGAAGAAAGCTGTGTGGATGTGATGGTGCCGATATTTTCACATAGCGATTACATTTTATAACTCCGCGTATCATTTATGAAAATATAACTCGTTGTATATATTCTGAAAGCGGATTTCATCTATTTTTAAAATCTAAAATGAGTTTTTTAACACAACTTCAGTTATGAATTTTATAGATAAAACATGAAAAAAAATTTGTAAGGCCAAGGATTGGTCTTATTTAAACCCACGTTTTATTAAATGAGTGGCATTAATATTTTGCACTTATTTGGTGTCTTTTCAGATTCTAACAATGGCTCAAAAGAAGAGGTCGGTGCCCAGAATGTGACCATGCTTAAGTTTAGATTTATTTAGAAACATTTTGTTTAAAGCCCTATAAGATATTTGTCAATAGGTAGTTTCAATGTTTTCTTTAGTTTTTCTTTAATAAAAATATTTCCATTCAATCGCTTGTTATCTAATTTTAAACTTTATCATTCTGACTTGTTCCAAAATTCAAAAATTGAGAGCCGACCTTATTTGGAACCTAATCCTAGTAAAGCCAATTTGCCTTTTGTTAAAGAACCGAAATTTTTAACAACAAATTTTCCATTAAAACTTTATATTTTTTCTTTTCTCCGTGAATCAATCTGTAAGTATGTTTAATATGAAAAAAGATCGGTTCAGCAATAATCAATTTTCAGTGAATCAAACCTTAACATGACCTTATTTGGCGCACGCATCTTATTATAATTCAATATTAAATTAATCTGTAGATATAAGAGCATATTCATAAATGATAAGTTACTGTATTTAAATGGTACACTATCTATGCCACTACTAACCATTAACTTAATGTTGACTCTATTCATCATGCGAATATTTAATTAGTTGCAATTTTTATTATTGTTGATGTTCTGATTATCTTTAAACAACATTAGCTCTGTCTAGACCAATGGTCTCTACAGTATGGTGCTATCATTCCTGAAGGGCATAAGAAAATTTTAGGGGTGAGTGTTTTTTATGGTCTGTTGTATGGCGTAAATGAAGGAACGTGCGATTAAAAAAGTTGGAAACAGCTGCTCTAGATGGAAGTTTGCAAAACAAAACTTACCTCAAAATTAACGCTTCCATCAAGAAATCCATTTCTGCCTGGCTAGAAGACAACTCGGGCAAAGTCTGAAAGAAATTTCTCATTATACAATTTTAATAATAAAAATACAAAACGTTTGATATAGAAAAAATTCAAAATAAAAAGAACAGATATCGACATCACTTTTTTTTTAGAGTTAAAAAATCTACCTTGACTGCTACAGGTGTTTCAGTTCCGCTCGACCTATCCGTTAAATATCCTCGATATACTTCACCAAAAGCACCCTGGCCCAAAACCCTAAGAAAAATTAATGAAAATAAATTAATTTTCAAACAAAAACTCTTATTATATCATTCACCATTCGAGTCTTGATTAAAAAATTGGTTGTTCAGTATCAAATTTTCCTATAAACACTAGGGAATTTCCCTATTATCCAAAACCGTTTATTCGAAATACTGAATATATGAATACACAAGAAATATTTTGTAGGAAATTCTGATGAAATTATTCTTAGTTTATTACTTGTGTAAAAAATAGCTTTTTCTTTATTTTCTATGTGCATTTAATCTGTCGATTTTTGACAAAGTGACAAAACTGTCAGAAAATAATAGATTGAATGTGTACAATATTATCATATATATTACATTTAATTATTTTCGTCACTATTATTTGACACGTGAAATTTATTAATCGCAATAAATCATATTTAGAATCGATTATCCGACTCTTTTCCCATTCTGAATCGTGCAGATACTTTGTTGTAACTTAATTAAAATCTATTATATTATTAAATTTATCTTTACTTTATTCCAGGATAAAATTGATTCATAAATAAACGTTTTTCCTTTTATTGCATTCCATTTTCGGTTGCCTAAATTAGTTCAATATTTGATGTTTTCCTTAATAGGATCAAAAAACAATTTCCAAGTATTTTGTTTCTAGTGTTTGTTCTGTGTTTTCACCATTATATAAACATTGATAAAACATTCAGTTAGAACTTTTATAGGAAAAAACAAAGCCCACACCAATTTTTCTTAATATTTCTGGCAGAGAAAATGTTCTTATTTGTTCTTTTTTAGTAAGAAACTGCCACTTGCAAATGAATTCAGCTCTGTTATAACTTTCGGTTGGCATTCATAGTGTATAACATTAATGTGGATTCAATGCCAACAGTTTTGCGTAATTATAGTAATGAAACATGTCTTAACTTGCATTACAGATAATTAAACAGAACATAGTATTATTAAACAAATTTTTACAATAAATTAAATATTTGTAGGAGAATTTTTTCTTCTCTGATAACCAATTTGTCCACCTATTAGTTAAGATAACTCGAAAATCAAATATTGCAAAATGTTTCTTTTATGCCTGTTAACTTTGAGAGTAATATGTAGTCCCTTGACAAGATGGCGGCCATTTTAAAATTTAAACGATAATATCTCTGATTTTATTTGTCACGAGTGAATAATTTTTGATCATTTGAAATATCTGTTAATGTTATTTACCATTGATAACGGCCTTTATTATTTTTAATATATATTATTACAATTTTTTTGAAAACTTCATACTTGAGCATACATAGATTTATCAAAACTTTATTTTCTTACTTGACAAGAGTTAAGTTCTCCCTTGGTACATGAGGCAAGTCTTGAATGGTGCAAGTGCTACCCCCAAATTCGTAATTGGGATTATATTCAGTCACCATTCCTCCGCCTTGTCTTAGACGATTCAATTGGACTTCAGCATTATTAAGAGGTTCGTGACTCATATCACGCGATTGCTTTTTCTTATAGCGTGTAACTGAAAAGAAAACGTGCCCTTATCTTACATTTAATACTTATGCATACATATATGTTAAAATTAATATTTTTGAGAAAATAGATGGTTACCTCCCATGTAAACAGAAGACGCGATGAATACCACAGTGATGGCCATGCTAAGGACAATCATTATGACGTGTTGCGGAGATACGTAGTTACTATCTTTAGGATCTATTGTGGGTGAAAATACTGGAAAATATTTATTAAATATGTTAATATTTCGATAACGATTAATTTATAATTTTTCATTGTTACTATTCACCTTTGCAGTTTATGCCATTCTTTTCGAGGCTTTGCCCTTCTGGGCAAATGCAGTGAAACGAGTCCTCCGAATCGAGTATAATACATAAATATTGACAACCGCATCCGGGTAGAGCCGGTATTATATCTACAGATCCGTCTCCAGTGTTATTACCTGATTCCACTAATGGGAACAGAGCACCTTCCTTCACGTAAGATGTTCCACCTTGTCCATTAGTATAGGAATTATCTGAAATAGGAGCGTCTCCACCTGTAATAACGGGAACATATTCATTTTTGTAATATATCTATAATGAAAATTAACTTTTATGAATAAATATTAACCTCGATACCCTCCACCACCACCTCCAGAAGTGCATGGACCGCCTCCACCGCCAAATCCTCCCTGCGCCCTGCTGACAGGTCGTAACTGAGTGCAAATATTTCCTCCATAACCTCCCTGAAGCAACGACTGACCTGCAGAAGTTTCTGAAATGGTATCGTTCCAGCCTCCACCTCCACCTGTATAAAAAAATGAATTAATTATTTATGGAATATCTATTTACATATGAGTTACATATACAACGACTATGTTACCAAGACATTAACTGATTTTTACGTTTGAAGATATAGAATGATTACTATAATTTAGCGTGAATGACTTCCACTTAATCATGACAAGTTATCTTGAAAGTAACATAATCGTTGTTATAATGTTCTCATATAGATGCATATTATTAATTAAGAAGGTGTAATAAAGTTAACTCAAAGCAAAATGTTACACAATGAGAGAATCGTTATTTATATACAGGAAGAAAATTTGAGGATTTGAAAATTGTAATTCGAAAGCTACGATTGAATATATAAGAGCTATCAAAAAATATATGAAATATTTTTTAGATCAAATGTTTTGCAATAGCAATAAGATATTTTTCGCGAATAATGATATTTTTATAAATTTCACAAATATTTGAACTGCTATAAAAACAATCGCCATTATAAACTTCACATTAATTAATACTTTAGGCAGAAAATCATAATGATTCTCTGACAGATTGCAAACAATTGAAAGACAAGTTTTTTAGTAAAGTTGTTGTTTATTTTTCCATCGTTGGCCTTAAAGTCGTCTTCACATCAGTCAAGTCTCGACCAAGCACCTTAAAAAGACTTCGCTAATGCGAATGTCTCATTTTACTTGAATTCAAATACTGTATAATGGAAAGATCAAGCTTCAGATAAGTACTTTGCTTGGAAGCTAACTTGAATAATGTGGAATGCTACTTGGCTTCAGTATTTTCAAATTGACTCGAGCCGATGCAAATGAAAGTATAAACGAGATCGACTCCAGCGAGAATAGTATAAACGCAAAAAAATTTTGGGTTAAAAAATTTTTTAATCCAAAAAAATTCCTCCATACAAAACACAAAATATAATTTGCTCATTAGCATAATAATTATTTATTAAATTCATATTTTGTATTTTAGTTATTAGACCTATGTAAAAATTTCATTCACTTATTTTTTACGGATTAAAAAAAAGGAATATAAAAATATTTTTTTCTAATATCCGCTTCTGGATTAACATTTCTGATTGATTAAAATTTGTTATGGTAACAGTAAGTGTTTTTTGACGTTAAAATAATTATGAATAGAACTATGCTATTATTGCATTTCAGCGCGATTATTTTTCGGAAAATTTCTGGTCTAAATTGATCTTAAAATTTAACTTCGGCTAGTATGTCTTTGTTATTAATAAACATAAGCAGAGAGACAGCTAAAGATCTTATCTAAATTATAGTTAGAGCGCACGTATTATCATCAGTTAATCTAATCTACTAGTTTCAATGACTTGACTAAATATAAACAAAAAATTCGCTTCAAGTTAATTGTCTTCGAGCAATTTGATTACAAGTAACTTGACTAATGTGAACGAGGCTTTAGGGAAAATCGTGTCATCAATCCTGGCTTATAATTGCATTACAATTTTTCTCTTCCATAGATATGTTTGTAGGATATTTAATAGTCAAAACATTCAAATTAAATTTTGTAATTGATTAATTGGCTTACAACTTCCTGAAAAACTAATGTATTGAAGGAGCCTATTGTATGTGCATTTAGGAATTTATTCATTAATATTTAGAAAATAAATTAATTTTTTTTAATAATACAGGATAAATTTTACAATTTATTCGATAGATGGCGCGATGTGTTAAATTATTGATGCAGCGTTATGTAAACCAACCTCCTCGATGTAGACTGGCGAATTATGAATTTTGAAAGGAAATTATAAAATTCAAATAATGTAATATGATTTCATATTTTTATGAATAATTATTTTTGTACGAATGAAGAATAAATTTATTTTCATGAAAATTGTATGATATTCAATTTAAACTAATAAACTGAAAATTATAATTAACAATTAACAGTATGGCAATAAAAATGAGAAGATATGTTTATTGCAAAAATGCAATTTTTCCGATATTGCGAAAATATCGGAAAAACTGAACAATGATTAAAAGAAACTACTAATAGACAAAAATATACTATATAGGGAAAATATGTGGTAGTCAGTAGTCGTTATTAATACGCTTATATCTTATTTTTTGAAGCCCTTAATGTTAATTATAATCATTAATCAAATTAGCTGACTTACAATTGAAGAGCCTATTTGAGAAAGTGCTAAGTCACAAAATACATCATGTGAAGTGAAAGCTTTCTGTAACAAAGAGAATATGCCCAAGTCAAATCGTAAGAATTCTTCAGTGTACAAATCCCCATCTCTGACGTATTGTCATGCTACTTTTTCTCACTGGCTTGAAATTTTGTGGAGAAAGTTCCCTCAAACCAATAAAAAGCTTGTTTCTGATGATGTGACTTAGGCACTTTCTCAGACTCTTCAATTAAATCTGGTATAATCAAACCTAAGTAAAAAAAATCTAATTCAAAGTTAAAAATCGTAATAATAATTTTTAAAAATATATTTTAAAATGGCTAATTCATCATTACATTCAAATACGTTGATCATACTATTAATATATATATAATTATGTTTTATGAAAGCAAATATTTTGATTGTGTGATGAAATTTATTGTATATACGAGCTAGAATACACGCGATACTCTAAATTACGAACATAATTCGTACGTAAGTTTTGTTCGTAACTCAGATATTATTGTTATTTGATCCTGAAAACTTTAAAATAACTTGTATATACTGTGTTTTATTCTATATTTCACAATTATATCAATAAGAAATTTCTTATTTCACAGATTTCAAGAAAAAGTTCCGATTATAAAGCGAGAGTTTTTTTTGCGTAATCATCGCCATCTTGAAATACTTCCGTAATAGAATAACTATATGTGTAATTTTACATTATATTGATTACTAGAACATTCTGCTATCATATTATTTAAAATTATTGAAAAGTTTTTCAAATTTCATGTTTGTAAGTATGGAATGTTCGTAATTAGAAGAGCACGTGTTCAATATTTAATATTATTTTCATTCCGGAAAATTCAATAATAATAAAATTTTTATATAGAATGAATTGAAATTTGAATAAATGAATTGAAATAAAAATTAATTACTATTAATTTTTATTTCAATTTATTTATTTATATACTCGCTTCTGTATTTACAATTTTTCTACTAAGAAAGATTCATTCAAGTTGAATATCAGGATAAATAAAAGAATATTAATTAATAGCATTTCGATTTCAGGGATTAATTACATCACTGACATAATAATAAATTATTTTTAAAGGATCTTAAAATATACTAATGAAATTGTAAAATTAATCGATTAGATCATAAATCGATAGTACATAAATATAACAACAAAACTGAAAAAAAATGACTTTTATTAATTAATAAAATAAAATATCGCAAAATCTTATCTTATGAAGTATTATTTTGGTTAATATTTTATTTAATTATTAAAATTTAACTGAAATCCTAAGAGAGCGCAATATCATTAAAATATAAATACAATAATAATAATAATCTACACAAAAGCCTCAAAACACTAGATCTACATCCCAAGACATGCATAACACTACAAAAGGCATCACTACTCAATACATGCAACATAGTAAGAAAGTTTCTCACCACTGACAGAGACCATGCTGTTACACACAACTAAACATTACAAGTAGCTATGTCTTGACTCTTGTCCAACATAGCACTTTGCTCCAGTGTTATTCTGTGCTCACATTGGTGTACCCCAATATGATAATAATAATAGTAATATTATATTTTACAATTTATTTTATGTTCTTGTTTTTTTTTTCTACATTTTTAAATTTTTAAAAAATTACATTAACAACTAAATTTCTTATAATTTAGACAATCTATCCATAGACAACATATTTGTGATCATATATTTTTTCTAATTTGTTTTTAATACTATCATTTTAAAGTTTTATAATGTCCATTTAGATGTTTTTAATAAGTTTAGATTTGAATTGAATGACAGCTCTGCTTAGATATTCTCCCAATGTTTGTTCATAGTATATGTTAATTTCTATTTTTTACCACATGATTATAAATGGGGAGGGATCAGCTATAGTTTTGTACTTAGGTGTGTTTATAACTGATTGGGGACATTGTCATATTTAAGACAAAGGACAGTTGAGATATTAGTCAAATAAAGTAATTTTATCTTCTACAGATTATAGCTACTTTTTTGAATCACCAGTTTTATAGTTATTAAAACCACTTTTAAACAAATATTTTTTAATCTTTTTACTGTTTACCATCACTTTCTTCCAATGTTTTGGCTATTTTCAAATTACCAATGTCATTATAAGTAGCTTTATATATAGGCCAACAGAAACTTATTTATTTTTAATAGAGCTGGCTTAATTTTAACACAACTCCTTTTTGATATCTAGGCCAACAGATATACTTTTTTAGCCAAAATAGGAGGGTCCTAAACTTTTACTATGGAATTTTATAAAAGATTTAATTTCCTCAGATGTAAGATGGAATTTTCAAGGAATGATTGATGCTTTAATGCATTCTTGTATATACCCTAGACATCATTGCTACTCTGGCAAATTACAATGCAAATTAGAAACTAAAGATTTTTTTGGCTTTTATACATAAAATGTCATAAATAAATCTATATTGTAACATGACAGCATCTAGAACAATAAAATAATTTAAAATTGCAATAAATGAATTTTTGTGCAATTTATTTGTGTGTTGTTTTTGGTTCTACATGCTTGCTTTTAGTTCTGGTCTCCTCTACTTAAAATAACATTTGATTGATTGTAACAGATGCCAGTACTCATTCCTTGTTTGTTCAATAATCTAGAAATCATATTTGAATATGCTTAGTAAAGACTGCCATCTGATCACCTTTTCTCAGTTAGCTGACACTGAGAAAAGGTGGTCAAATGACAGAAATATTTTTCGTTTTTATTTTAAATATTTGCTATTTGTGAATAAAAAAAAAAAATATATATATATAAATCTTAAATCTTATATTCTGAGTAAGATGCAATATGCAAAAATTTTTAAAAGTTTACAGGAATATGTAATCATTAAAAAAAGCTTTAACCTAAAGAATTCTCATTACTAAATTTATGACACATTTTTTATGTTTATTTCCTTGGCAGATATGTATATATGTTTGTTTGTTATAAGAATTAATATATTTTTCAATATATTTTTTTGTGTATGAATACTTGTTTTTCTTCCCTAAATCATTTTAATTTTGTTCAATTAAAACATAATTCTGAAAAACAAGAAATATTTTATTTCCTGATAATTTATTATGAATACTGATTAAATTCCAACAAAAACTAATTTTTTTAGATGATAATAGATATTTGAAATAAAATGTAATTAATCTTTAATTAAATTTGTTTAAATATTTCATTAAAATTGACATTTATCATTATATAATTGGTTCATTTTCATTGAAATTTTAATGAGAAAATAAAAAATAATGTATAAAAATATTCCTCAGTTAACTAAATTTTATCTATTAAAGAAATTAACTTTTAACTCATGCCAATTAATTATTGTATACTGATTGTCTGATAAATATCTTAGTTTTATAAAATTTTCATATAAGCAGTTCCAGAAAGAGCTAAAATTACCTACTTTCTGAAGGTATCATTTATTTATTGTTTATTTAGCATTTGGAATATATTGATTTTGTGTCCAATTTTAATGTTGATTTTAACTAGCATAGCTATCATGATGTCATTTCAGTGACCTGATCTCATTATGATGATATTATTGATAAGTCATTATGACATCATAAATTATCAGGTTTAGTGGTATCATCCATTGTTGTCACAGTAACATCAGTTTCAATATGACATCATTCAAATCAAATAAGTCATATTGGAAAGTATTGGCCAAAACCCATACTCCCACTACAGGTTGGACCCTGCGCCCCCACCGCATCATCTCTGTTTTGTACGGATTTTTATCGTAACCTCTGGTTCCGTCTCCTTCAGCCAGTTAATCAAATATTCCATACCACAAAAACAATTTTCCATGACTATACACAATTTATTGTTAACAAAAATTAAATTAGTGACTTAAAATAAAAATTAATAATAATCCACAATCCTTCCAATAACCAGTCCACATCATACCAGAGACAACTCCACATAAAACACCAACAACGTGTGTTCCTTTATCATCCAAAGGTCCAACAAGTAATAACGTCACAATGAGTACCCAACACCACAACAGCAACACTTGACAGCAACACCACACCAACGATACAACAGGATAAGGCAGAAAAGAGAAAGCTACAGCGCCCCACAACAGGTTAAATATAATAAATAATTTGCATAATCATTAACAATAATTAATTTATCAAAATAAAGAAAATTATTTTACAAATTATTAATCAAAAAAACAACTTTAGAATATTTTTAGAATCAAACACATTTTTAAATTATATAATTTTCTCTCTCTCTCTCTCTCTCTCTCTCTCTCTCTCTCCTTTTTTTTTTTCTTCTTTTCGTTAATGAACTGACAATCACCAGAACAACACCACCACCATCCAACCAGCGACCACATCACAAGTAACATTTTTCTTTAACTCCTTACATCATGTTACTCTTACACTTCTAACACTTAATGCCATCTGTTGGCAATAATATAAACTAAAATTCTGATGCTAACAAAAGTCTCTCCTATAGGATTAAAGGATGCAGTGTTGGAATATCACTACTGCATCCTTTAATCCACTATTGAATTTTGTGAAAATCTTCTAATTAGTTCAAAAGCTATTAGTACTATTAGTGGGGTATCTGATCTTATAAGTCTCCATTTTCTTTAGAAAGTAGACAAAAATTTTAAAAACTATATCAAGAGAATTTAAATTATTGTATAGGGTTGCTTATATTTATAGATGAGTCATAAAAATTATCTATATACAATAAAAGCAACAGAATATCATAAAAAGATTTAATATTATAAATATAGTGATTTTAAAATTATTACATTATTTATATTGATTCAGGAATTTTTCAAATGCTAGAAACCTGAAAGTTCTGTTTATTGAAAAGTGCTGTTATATAGAAATTTAATAAAACAAAACTAGCATAATGGTGGTATATAACTGAACAGCATATACAGTACTAGCAAAACTGCTTGACATTGCTTGGAGAATCTAAAAGTTTAAATGTAACAATTTCTTATTAATTTTTCAACTTGTATGTTTAATAATATAAAATTAATCAAGAGGCACGGCAGTGACTCTAAGCCAAGTACAGTAGTCACTGACTGACTATTATTATCGGAGTCATTACAACCAAATTTCAACTCTCTGTAATTTTGGTCCTAATTTAAATATTATTAATCTGATAATTACATTTGAGAACAGTATTCAATAGGACATATGAAATTTCAAATTTAGAAATCTATCCAATTAATAATAGAATAAGAGCGGTTTAAAAATTGTAAATAGCGAGAAAAAAGCG
>WUQG02423592.1:0-14957 GCA_011317285.2 Androctonus mauritanicus | reverse complement strand
TTCAAAGCGTGCAGAATAAAATTCCTTGGGCCCGACAAAAAATGCAAGCGTTTGAGAATCTTGTGATGGGGCGTATGAATCATAATTTGTAATGGCAATCATATTTCCACGAATTTGTGTGGTATTGTTTCAAGCAATAAAATTACACTATTCAAAACAAACATTTGTGGTCGGATTATTCCTTCTTGACTGCTCAATTAAACAAACCCATTTATCGTTCAAACAACAAAAAAATCTAAAAACAAAACTTTAATATTTTGACAATCCGGTCACTTTTTTTAAAATTTTCGAATTCAATAAGCTTTGAATTATTAACTGAAATCACTGAGCTTTCTTGAAGATTTTCAAATTTTTTTTTGTCCGTAGATGAGTCGTCCCAGCAACAAACAGCAAAGGCCATTTCACATCTACAAATCATATTTTGGGTGTAAAAATCTTGATTTTTCATCGCCAAAAAATAATTTTTAATGTTTTAAATGCCAATGATTCATTTCTTCATTTCCTCCTTTCTTCAAAGGCTTGATCATTTTAGTGACTGACTTTTCCCATAAATGTTGAATGAATTTTAGGTGTTTAGATGAAGAAATAAGAACAATTGTCATCAACGGTTTCCGAAAACTAGGATCTATTTGCAAGGAAAATCCTCTGACATGTACTAAACTTGCCGATACCGGGGCCATTAAAAAGATTCTCATCGGTTTCCGAGATATTCTTACTAGTCAACAATCTCCAAATAAAGGTCAGTATTACTCTTCTTACACTCAGGATTTCTACTCCAAAAATGTCTGAAGCTCAATAATTCAAGATACGTTTTCAGAGAATATTTTTAAAATGTTGGATCACTTTTTACTCATTTTCAATTATCAACAATTTTAAATGAAAATAATCCATGCCTTCGAAAATTTTCACAGAAATCCCGAAGAATCATTTAATTTTCATAATAAATACCATTTATATTTCGACTTCCAGCACTTCACCAACCCATTCTCGACGCCTTCACCACTTTGGCAATGAGATCAATTTCCCCCGCCGAACTAGTGATCTACCTGTCCTTTTTCAAGGTCCCATCACCTCCTCTACTCTGTCTGCTAAATCCTCTGCACGAATTAGCTCTGATGGCCAAACCTCGACCGAACTTTCTCCTGACCTTCCCCGTAGCCGTTGACGGCACGATGCTGGCAAAAGAGTGCAAGGAAGAGATGAAGAACGTGGAAAAAGCTGAAAATCTGGTGAATAACTTTCGCTCCGGACACTTGGCCAGCGAAATCTGCAGTCCTTGGTCGGTTCACGCTATCTGCTTGCCAATCGGACCGGAAATGTCGTGGCCAGTCTGGTTGATGGGCTGCTCCATATCTGTGTGGCTGAAAGTGGAAAAAAACTCCTGGATCCATAGTCCCAATAATCCGAAGGAAGAAACCCGAATAAGCGATTCAAGCTCGTCTGCGCCTGAAGCGGGAAGCGACAGTTTTTCAGATTGGGATGTTCTTACGGATAATTGGAGTCGAGAAGTAGCTTCAGGATCTCCTTTTCCACCAGCACCAACCAAGATTCTTCATTTGTTGTCGATTGGATTCGAATCGTTGGTGTTCGAGATGTGGCTGGATCTTAAATTAGGTGAATTTTTAAGTTCAATCAGTAAACCCCCAGTTCTAAGTCTGGGATTTTTCAGATCAAACAATAATACTCATCAACTTTTTGGGTCATGACACAAAAATTGAAATAGTCTGACTAATTATTACTTATTTAAAAACTTCAAATATATTTTATTTATCGAAAACATTTATACAAAATTACTGTGAAAAGCTACATTTTTGCTATTAAATCCTTTTTAAATTGCTATTTAATCCAATTTTAAATCAGTAATATCATTTGATTACTGTCTAATTGTGATTTAATGACAAGTTTCGATGTTCGAAAATTTGATATATTCAACTCGTATCCTTCATTAAAACAATTAGATTTATACAGTCAAAAATGTTAAGCTTTCATATATTAAAAAATTCTGTTAGGTTGATATGTGTTTGTTCGAATAAAATAATAATACAAAATTTATCAACAAATTTTGTAATTATTATTAACATAGAGAAACAAAACTTTTATTTTCCCTTAAGAATTGTTATATGTTTTAAATATATTTTTATTTTTGTAATTTACAAGAATTATGTACTTAAATATATTATTCAAAATATTTTTTAAAAAAAAGACAAATGTTGAATTTAATAGTTTTGTAAATAATATAATACAGATTTTATTCAATTTCAAAAAAATATAATTTTGATTCTAGTCTCAATTAAATCTTTAATTTCACCTTTTTTTTTAATATAAAAGATATACTCCAAATCTCAATAAATGGTGCATGTATCATAAGTTGTAAACAAAGAACGATGTGGAAAGGTGCTTAAATCCACATTAAGATGTTACAGAAAATTTTTATATCCAGTGCTGCATGAAAGCACAATAATTAGTACTTATTTTTCAAACAAGCTCAGAAACATTTTGATAGTTAAATAGATGGTGCAAGTTTTTTAAACTTTTTGTTATACGGCTAACGTGAGATTTCATAGGTGCTGGCAGAATTTATCCTATTTAGAAATATCGAAATGCAAGACCAAAAACTATTAAAAAATAGATTTAAAAAAAAAATGCATTAAATGGTGCCATTATCAAATTAGTTCCTGATATCACAATTGTGTTTGTATTTCATCTGAAGTATATGTTCATCTTCATATGTACAGTAATAATATTTATATAAATAATGAATTATTAGACTAGTATGGCAGATGTGCAGGCATATTAGCAGTTTTGTAGAAGTAATGATACAGTGATTTATTAATTAAACATAGAATGGATAATATATCCATTCTTCACTGCCTAATTGACTATTTAAACTTAAGTGCAGTAACGTGGGTGAATTTATATGTTAACAGATAAAGCATTTTCATATATGAATAATTTTCATTAATAAATTTTTGATAAATGATATTAGTTATGTTTTATCATCGTTAATAATTTTATATAAATTATTTTTTCCGGCTAAAAATGAAATATGAATTAATAATAATTCGTGACTTTATTGATCTTAACATAAAAATTCACTTAACACAAATGACCAAATTGCAGTTGTAAATATTTTGACAGTTGTCATTTTTACATTGTAATATAATTATAAAATATGGACAGTTTTCTATTTAGCCAATTTGTTGTGTTAAATAATAATTTCTAAGATTTTATAATGATTCTATAAACAAATTTTTAAGTGTTTATAAATGATACTTTAGTTTATAGCACAGTTTGTACCCAATATTGCCTTTTAGGATGCTTGAATATTTTTTATGCAATTTTTTAAAAAATTTTGTATTTGAAAACACTTGAAAACAGAAGAGAGATATATTTTTAAGAAAAATTATACATCTGTATCGTTGATACATCAACCGAAAGAATTTAATGCAAATATAGCATAAATTTAGCTCCCATTTTTAATTTGGGATAATTGATGTCTTCTTTTCTTTGGATCCATGCAATTTCAGTCTTATTGCTATGCCAACTGATCCTTTGAAAACAATATGTATACAAATAAAACCAGAATCTTTTAATTTTCTTAATACCGTTGTAATACAAATATGTATATCATTAGATTTCGTCATGGTTGTATAATAATGACATACTTCTCAGTTAGTAATTTACGTTTCGGAGTATCGTGCTGAATTTATATTTTAGATTAATTCAAATTTCTTCCATACAGTTGAAAGTTTTAATTATTTACTTTTAAAATAATATTAAATTAAGTTTTATTTCTTTATTATTATTTTCTTAAATTAAAATTTTCAAAGTTTTTATACTATCATTATAATTCTATCATATCAATTCAAGTGAGATTCTAATGTAAAATATTTGTCATCTATATTTATGGCATGTGCAAAGGTATGATCATTAAACACTTGTTCAAAGGGTATTAAATTTGTGCTTCCAAATTTAATTTATGTTCGTAAATTATTAAGTACAGAAAATGTATCATTTAGTCTTCCCCATTAATTTTCTGTAATTAATATAACTTGTAATTAGAAATAGTCTCTATTTTAATTACTAAGAATATAAAATATTTAAACACTGAGAGTAGAATTAATAAATTTATAAAACTGTCAGCAAATGTAAATAAACAGCAAAATAAAAAAAATTAGAATACTAAAGTAAAAAAAGATTTTTAATTAAATGTAGCCACAACAGAAGCTAAATATAATATCTGCCATTATTTGTGAAAACCATTTAAAATACATCTCTTACACTGAAAATAATTATCATTTTGTAAAGGCACAAGTTGGAATATTTTGTAAGAGCTGATGCAGAAGTAAATGAACTGTAAATGAATCTTTGTAATCATTTGTAAATAAGTTATATTACATTTCTGTGTTTTCATATGGGTTACCAATGTTTATTGTTACTGTACACTTAATGACAATGGACTGGTCACTCTCACTGCTTTACTAATATTAAATTGTTTGCTACATTCTAGCAGTATCACTTTTGGAAATAAAAGCATTGAGAATACAAGTCCTATGATACTTGTTTTTGTTTATATACATATTATAAATAACTGAAAACTGCTGTATTTACTTTATTAATTATGCTGTTACTTCAAACAGTATAATGATTATAATTCTGTACTTTCAGTGCCTATAATATTTTGGACTGTATACGATCATAAATTTTTCTGGTGCTGTGTATAATAAATTGAATATGTTTTCTTGTCTGTATTTAAAAGTTGTTTATTTTGAATTAAAACAATGATATTTAACGATAAAATTAACCAAATCGCATCCAAAAGCTTATTTTGTTATCACTAAATTGATTTTTTTTTATCAAATATTAAGACTTACTACTTACAAATATAAAATTCAAGTTACCGACATTTTTTATTTCTCTGTTATGATTAATACACAATGTATACAAATTTTATTATTTAAATGATTCTGTATTAAGATAAAATCATTTATATAAATAAGAAAAATATTCTGTTTGAAAATAATATAATTTACATATTTCCAATATAATTTGATTTTTGCTATTTTTTACAAGAAATAGCAAAACAAGCAAAAAATCATTATTTTATTTACTATACTACTTCAATGAAATGAATGAGCGATTGCAATATTAAAATCTTTTGACCATTTATTATTTAAACCATAATCATTTGTTACATTCATGTAAAGTAAACTGCTTTGTAACTTTTCCATTATAATTCTTCTTATAAATACAAGCACTCATCAGCAGTAGGAATAATACATAGCAACATTTATTACATACGAACGTTTTTGGCATTTTTCTCTGCCATCATCAGGTACATACAATTTTTATCTACAGTGCTGATAGAATATAATAGAATGTAAACAGAACGTTAATCGAACATGGAACATGCTTTCAAAAAAACTTTTTAAATAATTCTACATGCAAAGGCGATTACGTATTGCGGTAGCTGTGCATATAAATATAACCTTTGTATATATATAATGCGTATATAGACTAACCTAGAATAACAAGATACATACAATCAATCTTATAAATAAATAATCATTTGTTACAGATCCGCAATTAAATTGGTCAGAGATTCGACTCGATCAATAATTTATGTGTTTTGCTCTATATTCTTATTTCAAAGCAAACATGAATATATTGAAAAAATTAATAAAATATCAATCTAAAAGGAATATTTTACACATACTGGACAAAAATAAAAACTACTATACAGAATGGCTTGGTAAATAAATAAATGATGAACCAAAACTAGAGAATAAAACTGTGCTTTTCCAAGATAAATTATATGTGAAAAAGTGTATATAATGTAATGAAGTTGTGAACAACATATTTAATCATGTTAACAGTGATGAATATTTTAACTGTAGTGAATGAATTATTATCCTAACAATTTATAAAATTGTTCTTCTTGAAAACAGCACGGATTTGATACATCTTTCGACCTATTGGCTGTTCTTTATCAAATGGTACAAATTCCATCTTGGTTTAACATTTGTAAAAATGCACCTACTGTTGTAAAAACATCAGAACATAATTTTATTAATTTCAAAATTCTGTTTACTACCATTAAACTTCGTGTATTTCATTTTATATTGCGAAATTAATAAAACTGCTTTAACCTTATCGAATCTCGATTCTTATCTGCATAACGCTACTTATCGTGGATTAAGTTTAAATTCTTAATCTGTGCTACTTATATTCTGAGATTCCAATTTACCAAATTAATCATTCACTAAGATATAGGCCTAGATAACTCATACATGATAGAATAACAGAACCAGAACAGTATACATAATGAAAATATACTGATGCATTCTATTGAATTTATGGAATTAGGGCATGTGATGTAGTAAGAAGAATGGCAATATTTTCAATAAATAATACATTGCAATATTCATGTTGGATATTTTTGATTACTTTTCACATATTACATTCAATGAAAACATAAAGATACAAATTTTAAAAGTATATCTCATTATAAATATCTGATATTCATTTTTAATATATGGAAGAGACTTACTTATGTAATCTTGATTATTCAATATCAGCAATTTTGAAAATTATGAGCTCAATTTAACAAAATCTGAAAATTGTAAAAGTGTTATGTGAATGTTAGTTTGTTACCCTTTCAAATTGTGATATACATAATAAATATGTTTATTATTCTAATTTCTGAAAAGTAAAACCTGATTTTACTGGTTCATTCAAAAAGTATGTCAACAGGAAATCCTCTTGGGTAGAGAGATAAAATTATTATCTATTTTATTTTATTTTTAGTGAAAATAAAATTTGTTGATTTATAAATTATAAAATATACAAAATTAAATATCTCAAAATTTAGTTTTTACAAATGATTACATTTAAAATGTATTTTTTTTTTAAATATAACAAAATAAATTAATATATTAATCATCGCCAGATGGCGTTAACATTAATAATAATTTTACAGTGTGATTTGTTAAATGAGTAAAATAAAAGTCGTAAGGAAAGATTAAATTTTATTTTATAGAGATTTTAAAATACTAAAAAACGCTATTTAAGCATTATTAACTTCGTCAACGTGAATTTAACAATCGTTTAATATATAATTACTTAATAATACGGGTTGTACGCTTTGGTTATACCAGAAAAGCCTTATATAAAAAAAGGAAAATTGATTAAAATTACAAGATTCTTCATCCTCCGAATGAGATATTTTTGTAAAATTAGGGTAGACGGTAAATAAAATTTTGTTAAGGAGAAAAGTTCAGCTTTTATTGGCTGGCTGTGAAGTCATAAACCGTTGCGTAAGAATTATTATTTTTAGTACTGATTTCTTGTAAATTATTAATTGTTCCGAATATTTTTTTTAATAGCCAATAAAAATTTTTTATTAAATTTACAAAAATATATAGAGCCTTTAAAAAATTCAATATTTAAAAAAAAAATTTTTTTTTTCATTTTTACGCTGTATAGTGACAATTATCCGAATTCCATTTTTTAATTTAATATAAAAGTCGACTACCGTAATATGTCTGATTTACTCGATATATTCATGCCGGATTGACCCTTTTTTCCTCGATAAACGAATGTTTTTTTAATTTTTTTTCTTTTATTTTACGATTTCCGATAATATATAATGTTAAATTTATTAAATATTTGATTTATCCGAATTTGATTAATTCTGTGATCGGCGATCTCAAAAAATAAATCATTATAAAAAAAAATTGATCGGAAAAATTATGTTATTTTTCACTTAACTAACGATTTTCGTCGGGAATTTTTCGCTGAATTCTTTAAATTTGAGGAATTTTTTACTGATAATTAGGGAAAAAACATTATAAAAGATAAAGGTCAAATTAGTCGAAGTAAAATACGAAAATGTTGACAGTTATTAAAGAGTTCTATACGATTAAAAAAAGCTTAAAATAATTTTTTTAAGTAATTATATATAATTTCCAATAATAACGTTTAAAAATCTAATAAATATTTTTATGCACCTGTTTTTATCTGAATTTGAACAGACATTTTTTTCTTTGTAAATTGTATACCAGCTGAATATATTTACAGTATTTTTATTATTATTATTATTATTAATAAAGTTGAAAGAGAAAAGTGATCAAAATTATATCGTATAAGTTTAATAATAAATAATAAAATTTATACAGTACTGTAACAGGATATTTTTCGAGTAAATAAGGATATTTTCGTAAATTGTCCAAACGAATACCCTACGTACTTGGAATGTCGCGATGACGTATTTTAATTTTCCAATCGGATATTTTATGTTATTAATTTTAAAATATATATATCTATTTAAGATTTATTATTACACTAAATTAGAATTTAGTAACGATTCGTCAAATTGGAATTAATGGAAATTTAAAATCCGATTTAAATCCTCGAGTTTAATTAATTAAAATAATATACATTATAGTGAGGGTACGTTAAACGGAAGAGGGCGCTGTTTAGTTACGTTGCTTTTTCGTCTAACTCGATTTATTTTTATATGGTGGGAAGAACGATGCGTACGAGAATACTCGCACGTCCCTTCGGAATAACGGATAGATACGGTGTTAATACGAATATGACCTATAGGGCTGTCATAAAAACCATGCAGTTTGGAAATACGCCACAGAACAAGACGAGTCAGTGAGTCAACACAATGGAAGAACATCACACAGCTGATATGGCGTTGAAACCTATAGTTAGACGTAACGGTTTACCGTCGGGATCGGGCACCTTCCGAGGAACTTTCCGTGTTGTTTACATAGGTTCTGCTATGTTAGATAAACGGCACACGTTCGCTATGCTTCCTTGGATCGTAGCTGAAATAGTAAGACGAAACAGCAGAAAGAAACAGGACGTTTTGTTGACTCTCACCGATTCCTCTTTAAATGCTGTCAGCATGGAAACCGGATGCTGTGTGTTCGAACACAAGCTGTACACAATGTCGAAATTCGCTCAGACTAGCCACGATCTTCATTGTTTTACCTATATAACCAGAGAATCCCCCGAAAGTCTTTCCATTTGTCACGTATTTCGTTCATCCATCGAAGAAACGGTAAGACGTTGAAATTTCATTAAAACTTATTTTCGACCGTAAAGATTGTTTTGTGAAACGTTTCTGAAGACGGATAAGACGATTGCGTGCATTTATTAATTCGTTTCGGGGCATCAGTGTTGTTTTTTGTGCCGCCGCTCCTGATCGATGCATTCTCACACTACAGTATTATATTGCGTGGTTGTGTCATTTCTAGGCGTAGTTGCAACATCTGGCGGTTTACATAACTTAATATTTTTTTTAAAATATCCAACAGATAATTTCTTAAACTGCTTTCTGATTCTGTAAAATAATAATAATAACAACAACAACATCGATTCGTTCGAATTAAAGCCGCAAAACGCGTTTTAGTATTTTTATTTTTAAAATATCCGATTTATCGATTTTTGCCTACAAAATATGATTGATTTTATATTAAAATTAATCAGGATATCTACAAAAGGAATAATATTGCTTTAACTTAAACTACGTTTCTTTGTTTAACGCGTACAATAAACCAGTTAAAAATAGGAAAGCTATTTTTTAAAGGCAAAAAGTTATAGGAAATGACCTTTTGAAATATTAATCACGCATGGCGACTCTACTAAATGACATGTCTTGCCGATATCTTAAAACCAAAAAAATGACACGTGCTTTTAAAAATATCAATAAAATAATTTAAGTTAACTTAAAACATTATTTCAAATAATAAAAAAAAAACCCTACCCCATCTAGTAATCACGTGATCAAAACATTACTCGTTCGACTTTGGTAACTTAATTATTCTATTGATTTTCTTGGAAAAATATTTATTATACCAATCACATTTATTGTACGTTTATTATCTAGTATTATTTTTCTCAAAAAAAGTTTTAAAATTGTCTGGCAAGTATTGTGACATCATATATATGACTAATGCGGTATGCAATTGTAGCGTCTAATGATGTATGAGTAATGCGTGACGTAACGTCATTTGTCCAATGATCTTTTGATATTTAAAATTTCAAATATTAAAAAAAAAATTGTTTTTTTTTTCTTATAATTTAATTGGTGTTATCTTTTTAATATGATTTTTTGACGAAATCAATAAAAATAACTTTACTTTTTATTTATTTTTTAAAATAAACCAAGTTTTTGCACTTTCTAACTGTTACCTAGTGCCCGTTTCTAAAATGATTTTATTTTATTTTATTTTTTATCGTTGCATTGCGGGCAACTTTCCAATCTGAATAATCAGGTGTTCCATGTGTTCTTTTACCTGTCCCGCGAAATCTATTTTTATGGCAAGGGCACAGAAGGCAACGTGCTTTGCACGTGAAGTAGATTCATTTGCCAATTTAGTATTAAGTTCAAGTTTACTTAATAACACGTTTAGAATTTTTCTTTCTTTTTACGTTTTATTGTGTTAAATTTTTGTGTGTTTATATTTTAAATTTAAAAACTCTTTCAGTTAACATTTTTAAAAAATTCTAAAAATAATGATTAATGCATTTTTGAGTTATGAGAGTCGTTCTTTATAAAATTGATGTGTGTTTTTTTATTTGATTTTTAAATTAAATTTTTTTAAACTCTCATGCATTGAATTGATTTTCCATCTCTGTTTCATTTTTCAGTATATATTTTATTTTTTTCCATCTGTTTTCGGTTCTTACACTTCTGCCAGTGAAAACCTTTGAAGACATGAGAGATTGGATGTTCCATTTTTCTGCTTTTCAGTCCTTGCTCTTGGAAAAATTATCTACAAAATAATACTAAGAATAGATTATATAAAACATAAATTAGTACATAGACAGGCTGAGCCCATCCCAAAAAACTAGAAGTATGAGATCCAGATAGTTCAAAGTAATAAGTGAATGAATTTCTGAACTGGAAACGTTCTCAATTATTAACAAGCAGCGGTAAATCTTCGGCAGGGAATTCATTAATGCCACCTACTACATTCCCAGCAATTCTCATTGTTGTGATGAGATATAAGCACTTTCATACTTTTTCTCTCCAACTGCTTATGTGTGTCTCGTCATCTTTTCTGTATCATTTATCAATTTATAAAAGAGCTTTTACTTATGTATATCTTATCATTATCAAGTCAAGTATTATCTTTCAAATACATAAATACCATATACATACTCGTGTATAAGCCGAGGTTTTTATCAAAAAAAATTTCTGAAGTGGGGAGTCGGCTTATATTCGAGTATATACGGTGTGTTTATTTTTTGAGAATATCACTGAAATTTCAATTATTTGTAAGCATTTAAAAAATTAAATTTATTTTAGTCATCGACTTTTTTATGCCAATTTATGTAAGCGAGATAAAAAGAAATAAATCATTGTATATTATATTGATGGATATTATCGTCTGACAGTATTGAATATTTAATGCAGTGATCAATTTAAAAAGAGAATGTCCTTTAAAAATATGACTGTGCACAAAACAGTATTTCTACATAAATTGTTTAATGTTATTGATTTTATACTATATACATTTTTGTAACGATTCATTCCACATTTAATCTCTGTTGGTGGCTGTTCCATTACTGTATATTTTTAGCTAATTATTTAAAAATGTTAATGAAAGAGAGAAACATTTTCTACAGATATTTTTAGGATTAAAAATAAATTCTTTCAAACTTTTTATTTTCTATCAAAATATCCGAGAGTATTATTAGAATGACCTGAATATTTTTAAACTCTAAGGGGAATAGTTTTGAGTGTGGTCAAAATATTAACACTTTTACCAGTTCGGTATTGCAGAATTGGAATATTCTTCTATTCCGAATTGCCTTTACCTACTTTGTTTTCCGATGCATGCAATTCTCCGATCAATATATGTAAATGGGTTTATACTGCTGTATTTTTCTTCATTTAAATTCAGTTGTTTATAAACAATATTTCCTAATATGCAAAGCTAAATAAATAAAATCTTGAAATAACAAATTTAATTATTCATTTTAATTCTTCAGAAGTAATTTTTATAAAGTATTCAAAAAGGAAAATTTCCAAACTTATATGTAAAAACAGTAAAAAAAAAGGAATCGGATTTTTTAGATTTTAATCTCTAAAACTGCTTAAAAATTAATGTCTAATTTAATCAAAGAACATTACTTGATTTAATTTAATGGAAAAATAATTCTGGTTCAGATTTATATACTATATAATGATACAGATTAAAAAATACATTATGACATTACAAGATATTATTAATTCTTTTTTAAGTTCTGATTGTTACATTTATATTTATCTCTTATTATTATCGGTTACTCGCATAATTTTTGAAAAGTAGTTACAGATAAATTTGAAAAATTTGTGATTAAAATGAATATATTCTACAAAACATTTATGTATACAGTACTGCTAGAATAGAATTTTATTTTATGCTTGCTACTGGTAGATTTCTTCAGATTTAGCTTACATTACATTTAGAGATAACATAGTAGCTATGTTTATTTCTAAAACTAGTTCAGATAAACAGTGTTACTTTTGAAAAATGTCCAAACTTTTATGTTTGTAGTGTAATTTGTTTTTCTAATACAATAAAAATGCCTTTCATCTTGTTTTCATAATTAAGTACATTATTGATTCAAAGCAATGTTGTTATTTTTAATTATAGTGTGTTTTAAAAATGTTTTTATCTTATTACAAATTTCAGAAATATTAAAATTCAAAAATTTCATTTGATTACTGTTAGATTAAATTGTATATATTTACATTAAACGTTTTTGAAAACTTTATTAGGTTCTCGATCTTTTTACTTCTGTTAAAGAAATGACTAAGGAAATGGCTCACCATCATCCCAGCAAACACACACTTACTTATATGGGAAGCAATCCTTCTACAGATGCTGCATCTAGTAAATGGCATCATTATGAAGTATTATATGTTGGTAAAATTAAGGTGAGATAAGTGAATTATGCCAGTAAGATATATATTTACAATAGTAAAATTACAATATCATTAAATAATAAATTGTTTTTCACTAAATATGAAGGTTTCTCATAAGCGTGCCCCTCCTCTATTTATCGATGAATCTGTCAATAAATTTCGTAATTTGGAAAATGAAAAAAGACAGAGAAAAAACGAAAAGTTGGAAACAAATGGATCCTGTAGTGAAAATGTAAATGGAGAGAAGAAATCTAATGACCGAACACTTCAAGAAATAGCAAATGTTACTTTAGAAAGAAAGAAAAGTTTGCCTGATATTTTTATGAATAGAAGATCTTCAGATAAAATGGAAGAGGTAAGGAATAGATAATGCATTTTAGGAAAAGTGCTTATTTAAGATTTTATATTTTTATTGGATTTTTTTTTTTTTTTTTGCATATTTTACACCCCTTTCCAATCAGGGAGATTACTAAGAGGCAGTGGATTATTATAATAAAGTTCTATTTATTGCATAACCAATTTGTAATTCTAAGAGTTACTGTTAAATTATCAGAGAAATTACAGTTTATCATTAATGAATTAATTTAAAGATTTATAAGATCGTTATATAGATTTAGGATTTTATTTATTATTGATATAACATCACTAATTTCTAATATTTACAAATCTTACAACCTAATAGACAGTAAGAGCAATCAATTTATTAAATGAATAAATTTTTCATCCATCTAATGAATTGCAATAATTTGATCTATCCACTTTTTGTCCTTCATAATTTTAAATTTTCAAACCATTTTGAAAATTTGTAATAACTCTATTTAAAAATAATTGATGAAGATATAAATCAGCAAACTGTCAGTTTGATCAGATTTTTCAAAATGATTTAAGAGAATCAGATTAATTTCTAGAAGAAGAAAGATTTTTAGTTTAGAAACTTTAAATACCAAGTCACAATGAGAGATTCATCATTCAAAAAATATTTTAAAAAATTCACATCTTTATAATGACATATAATTTAAAATCTAAACCAGCTTACAAGACCTTAGAGTAAAATTAAAGATGCAAGAGCACTTTCAGGCTGGACTGCCCCTCTTCAGCTGCATAGAGAAAGTGAACATTAACAGAGAACTTTAATGGGACATCTGTAAAAACAAGTGTAAATTGTAATTTAAATCCCGAGTGTCAGGGAAACAGTAAAAACAAATAGGTTGTGTACGTGAGATAAAATGCTAAGAAAAGGGGGTGGAAATAGGGCGATAACAGGAACAAAAGTGTACATTTGCACACTTAAATACTCTAGTTACTTTGATTAAACAAGTACTTCCAAGCATTGGGTATAGAGTCTTTATCATTAGAATTAATTAGATTGATTGATTCCTTGCTATGGAGGTAAATGTTCCAAACTTCTCAAAAGTTGGACGTCAATTCATTAGCATGTAATGAATCAACGATTTTAGTGTTGTCTCATATAAAGATCAATCCTTTGAGTAGGCTGCTTGTGCTAGAGCTGTATTTTCCCTGTTGTTTCATATGTTGTATCAGTGCTACTGCATATGTTCTTACAGCCATCATCTGGTTATTCCAATGTAGTAACTTACTGCGCTGGTTATAGAATCAACTAATGGTATCTCACATATCCCACACCTCTCAATGTTAGGCCTAGCTTCCTTGTCATTGCATATTTTATGGGACACTGTAGCGTTTTTTCTTTCGGATACGTGATAATCATGTTTTGTCTTAATTATACTAATAACATTGTGGCACATAGGATATCATGGGATGCATAGGAAGTGCTTAGTCAGAGCTTCCTGGTAGAGTGTGGTAATGTCAGCAGGAGCATGTAATGCATTGCACATTTTAAGATGCTTGGTGCAGATCTTGCAGACTAAGCTTTGCAGGAGCTGCTAAGATATCCAAATGTTAAGAATATCTCCTTGAGAATCTTAAGCTCATTTACTACATCTACTTCCTCTGTAGAAAGTTTATAAGCTCGCCAAATGAGTGCAAGGATGCTAGCGTCTTTATA
>WUQG02423581.1:0-14958 GCA_011317285.2 Androctonus mauritanicus | reverse complement strand
GCCCTTCAGGAAACTTATTAGCAGCTTCCTTATCTGCACTTGCTGCTTCCCCTGTAATTCTTACATTGTGCAAGCTAGTTCTTTTCTTAAACTTTTCAAACCACCCAGCACTATGTAATTTTGATTTCAAGTGGATGCACACATTATAAATTTGAAGCAGCCTTACCTTTCATTTTGTATTCATCAGCTTTAACTAAAATTGCTCTTACTGTTGGTCTGCTTAGTTTGTACTCTAGGACTAGTTTTGATTTCAACACACTATCTTCACTCTTATGATTTCTAATTTTTCTTCTAAAGAAATAAATTTTTGAGTTTTTCTTGCTTCACTTTTCTCTAAGTCTTTTGCTCATTTTTAGGAAAGGTTAGCACACTAAATGTTTAATCTGATCGCTGCCAATTTGTGAATGCAAAACAGATAAATGTTAAGCCTAATGGACATTTGAATAAATTTAAATTATTTTTAATTTAAATAAATTTAATGGACATTTGAAAAAAATTAATTCAAAATATGGGATAAAGTAAATAAAAAATAAAAAAAATGATTCAAAGATGCACATATGACTTGAATAGTTAGGCTAATGGGAGACAACTAATATGCAAGGATGTTTTATACATGGATAGACTGTGTAATATTAGTAATGGGTGAAGCCACTGAAGTGGTGGGTAAGGGGGTATAATAGTGCATATTGGAGTACTACACTCTTTTTATTAATTATTTGGATCTGGTTGTCATATTTATTAACATATATGAAATATGTCTAGTCACCAAAACAAAGCCAATTTGCTATATCATCGATTTTAGGATGTTGCTACATTTGGTTTACCCACCAGCTGGACAGCTTCACTCATTGCTAGTATTGAGCAGGCTATCCACATATAAAACATTCTTGCTAATATGTAATACAGTACTTGACAAACAAAATACTGTAGTTACCCATTTTCCATTTTTAAATTTTAGAAAATTTTCAATTACTATAGTTAAACTAAAGAATGTGTTACTGCACTAATTGAGTATTATGTATGTGCTAATCGAATTTTGGTATAAAAAATTTTGCACACTAATCAAAAACATAATCAAGGGATTTCTGTATTCAAATTTGTCTATGGGTATTAAAACATGCTAATTGACAGTATCTATTATCTACTACATATTCACAGGTATTTCTTGAATTTAATTTGAATATCAAGAATAGTCTAAGGATCAATTAAATTCTCTCATTAAAAAAAAAAAACTGTCACAAAGTTTATAAATTATACAAATGCAAAGATAATATTTCTTTTCTGAATTGAATATAATATGATTTGGAAACATTTCTTTTAAGATATAAAAATTTCTTGCTGTATATGGTGATACCATCATGTTCAAACAAGATAAATATATTACTTACAGGTAATGAGCAAAATTTTTCTTATAAAAATTGTTACAATATCAATTATATTAATGCAATGTTATCATTATAAATAATTTATATTTTCAAAATAACAAAATCTTATGAAATGTTTGCATTTGACATTATAACAGAGCTGACCAAATTTTTTATTCTTTGAAAGCAACACACTGCAGCAATTCTATCATATAAAATATCATATTCATTTTATAATTATAACTTGATCAATACTGATTGCACTAATGATTATCAAGGGAACTTCCAACTGTGGGGATCGAAAATTTAGAGATAATTAAGAAATAAGTAATTAAAATCGTAATTAGATCCCTCGGAGGGAGAAACGAAATATAAACAAAAGAAAGGAGTTCTGTCAAACAACTCCAAAAAAATTACGACAATAGTTCGGATGGTATTTCGATCGGATCGCGAACTTCGTCCACAATAATAAATAAATCGCTGAGAGTGTTTATATCAGGTGTCCGCCAAATAGTTGCGAATTGGACACCTGCCTCGGCGAAGATTCGAGAAATAAACATCTTTGTTCTTAGCCCAGGAATAAGAGTCAAAGGGCACGGATATTTAAGAGCTATTGCGCTCTTGTCCAAAGTCCTTGGTTTGTTTGCTTGTTCTCCAACTCTTGTCCGGTGATTCAAGTTCAGTGCGGTTACGACCATCGTTCTCGTCCGAATCCCCGACCACTGTTCTTTCCTTCATCTGTCTGATTTAGTAGTTACTTCGTAATAAGACTATTTCTTCCAACTCTGACTTGGATCGTCAAGTGGATACTTACCTTTGGGAGGATAACAAGTCAACCTAGTTCCAGACCCAAGACTTCTGATTCTAGGTTACTTCTCTGTGTGCATCCTAGATTTTCTTATGAACTAAAGACTGTGTGACTTGAAGACCGTTTCATCAAACTCCATCGAACTAGTTTCTCCCGGTTGTGTCTCTTGGAGAACTAAATTTTATGAATCAGGTATTTCTCCTCTCATTGTCAAATCATAGTTCACATATATTGTGAGGGAAATCTCTCAAATAAAGGAAGTTATTCTCATTGAACATCATCTCCGTTTTATTCGCCAACCCTCATTACCCATCCTTACATGTGTCCCTCACTGCACTTAGGCCAATGCCTGTCAATATCGTTCAGTGGCCCCACACAACATACTTTTCATAAAAGTTCTCTGGCTAAACAATTATCAAATAAGTTTATTCTGCACCATTCTTGACACAACTTAAACTATATTTTTTATGTTGTATCTTCAAAGTTAATGGAACAAAAGGATTGCTCATTTTATATTTCCTTCTTCATTTTATATTTGTTCAAAAACATTCACTCTATTAAAAAGTTAATGGAACTTCATTCATGACTGGATATTATTATTGCCTCTAACTGTAAAGTTGTTGATAATTGGTAAATTCTCTGAATAAACTAATAATTCATGATTTTTTTTCAAAATATAGTAATATCATCAATTCTTTCTTTCTGATATACTATAAAATATTGTAATATTTTTTTTTAAATTATTTTTATTTGAATGTTTAAACTGAATCAAACTGCTAAATTCAGTTCTGCTAAAGATTTTCTTACTTACATTATTTTGATTATATTTAATCAACATTCTTGAAAAGATTTTTTTTACTTACATTATATGTAAGTAAAAAAAATCTTTTCAAGAATGTTGTTAAATTCTTCAATAATATCTCATCTTCATTTTTACATTATTATTATTATTTTATATGATATAATTTAAGAAAGTTGAGAGAAGGTCACTTCATCTGGCACAGTGTAGTTGAAATGTCATAGTGTAGTTGGTTTCTGAGAGAATCCAGGTAATTGCTTATCATTAAAAACAGTTTTTTTTTTTTTATTTCTCCAAAAATATTGATTTTATTTCATTTCTATATCTATTTTCTGTCAATTAAAACAATTCTGATACATTTATGTTTATTTGTTGAGTATTTATTGAATTTAATGTAATCCAATTCAATTTTATTATATAAACAAAGTATCATATTTCAAAATCATAACAAATATTTTGCTGTTGGACAATCTCTACAATCTTATTGTTTTTCTGACACTAGATAGTATATTCTAGGTAAGTGAGGAGCCAAAAGTCATATCCAGATTTTTTGCTAATGTTGCTGAATTTAGGGGAAAATATAACTGCATTATTATGTAAACAAACCATGAGCTAATTTGAATCTTTGTATCTCAAAATCCCTTAAATATTTTTAAAAATTTTTAATTCTTATATATAAAGGAATATGTTTTATTGTTAACAAATGAAAAATTATGATCATTCCTATCAGATTTAATATTTTATTAATTTTTTCTAATATGCATAATATGCAAATGAAATATAGGTTTAACTTAAAATTACATTGTGGAATAATTATTGGATCAAATCAACCAAAGTGTTATTTTCTCATTACATAAGACTATATTCTAAAAAATTTTAAGCAAAATATTTTTTTAATTTTCAGGTATGGTTCTGAGAGGGGGCTGATTTTTAATAAAATTCATTTTGTGATTACTTTATATATTTAACAGAAATCCACCTAATTTCTTTCATTTCCTAATCAATTTTGCCAAAATATATTCATAATGCTGATATATGAATGAAACATTTTTTAAAAAACTTGATAATGTAAAAAGTGGGTAGGTTTAAAAAAAATTTCAGAAAAAATTAAATGTTAGAGAAAATAATATAATATTTCAACAAACAGCCATATATCAATACTACCCTATAAGATGAAAACAGCAAATTTAAAAAAATATATTAAATACAAAGAGAGAACTTTGTGGGGAAAAATCATCAAACCAGTGTAGTTGGTATCTGAGAGACTATACTGAATTTTTTTCTCTGAATCCATAAATACAATGGAAAATATTCTTATTGCAATTGAATCCAATCTGGAAGGTACAGAATTTTTGAAAATTTTTACGTAAGTAGCGCTGAGTCCCTCAGACACCAACTACATTGTGCCAAGTTAAAATAGATAAACATATATATTGTAATAGCTGTATATGTATTAATGTAATAGCTTATTTTATATCATTAACAATCATATTTAAATAGTAATAATTTTTTAACAGAATATATCAATAAATAATCTAATATATATCTTTCTAGGAAACTGAACAGAAAAGCTGAACATCTGTGAATGCCTAAGCATATCAATGAATGGCATGGATGTACTCAAATTTATGTTGTTAATCCCTCAATCATTAGTTTAACAGTTTGCCTTTTTAGGCATCCATTGTAAAGTGCCTGTAGTCATGTACATTCAATCTGTACCATTTGATAATTTATTCCTATGGCTTTTTTGTTATGTTTTTCTGTATTTATTTTTGAAATTTTAAGTTCAAGTCATTGTTATTTATCAACAGCTCCCAGATTGTCTTACCAATATATATAAAGAGAAATTAAAAAAAAATTTTTTTAAGAAATTAATAGTGTTGTTGTTAGAAAAATAAATTGAAAACAATGTTTTCTTAGGTTGTGATGTTAGAATGAATACTTTTGTAATTTAAAACTAAAAAAACCAAATTTATATAATTTTGTTTCCTATTATACATTCATACACATTTGCTCAGGTGTAAAGAATGAACTGTAATATTTATGAAAGTTGAATAACAAATTTTCTTTAAAAACTAGTTAAAATATTGCATAAATTCTGTTTTGCATATAAAGTTTCAAAGGAAGAATGAAACAAATAGGTGTATAACACCAAATATATAGTTCCAAAAAGTTATTTGAAAGTGCCTGTAAATTGGATTTCACTATGAAATTCAAAAACATAATTGATATGATTATTACTACATCTTATATGCTATAATCTTTGTTAATCTGTTTTCTTAAAAGAATCAAAGATGTTAAAGTTAGTAATTTGATTTGCCACTTGAGCAAAACAAGAAACTCAAAATTGTGTCTTATATATTGTTTATATATTATTAAATATATAAATACATTATTTACAGTATTTATTTCTTTAACTGAAGCTTTTTGTAGATTTTTTCCCCCTCAGTATAAAATTAGATGATTTTTTTATTTCTGAATTATCTTTGGAATTTAACATATTTATTTAATATAAATTGTTTATAGAGAAGAAAAATATACCATATTTAATTTTTATGATAAAAAAAAAAATCAATATATCTGTAAAGTTATCTGCTTTGTTTTTATTTATTTAATTACTTTTCTATCTGCTCTTTTCATATGCTAAGCATTAATAGTAGTCAGCTGGCCTGGCTGATTTAGTAATTTATAGAAAAATAAAAACTTTTTGTGTTTTGATACTGATTTATACAAAAGTTACTTAATATATTTCTAAAAAATTCATTTCTTATTATTATTATTATTATTATTGTATTATTATTATTACTCTTAGTATTATCTTTATTAATTAAAAATAATTTAATCTAGAGCAAAATAATTGCTTCAATTATGCCTTAAATTGACAGAGATTTCAACATATTTGTAAACATTTTGAAAAGTGCAAAATTACATCTTGTCAAAGTTTCATAAATAAAAAAAAAAAAAAAAAGAAAGGAAAAAAATATATATTATTAAAGTGATGACAGTTTTTTCTTTTATCTGGATAAAATTTGCAAATTGCAGCCATCCAATAAATAATCATTTGTATAATTTTGGATGGTTGGAAAATAAATTCCAGTCATCTTGAGGGTGTCAATGTTACCTACATTTGTGCTGATAGTATTAGTAAAAGAAACTTATGAGATGAGGTCAACATACATGTATTCTCTCAAACTGTATGATAAAGAATGCAAATAAAAGTTGTATGGAAGTGTGTTAAGTTTATGTCAAAAGTGAATTCTATTTTTCATCTTTCATAATTTTTGACAGAAAATGCAGATTCAATATTGAGACTTGTATAACTAATTTAAAATTATAATTTGAAACCATTTGTCTGAATTTTTGCAAAAATGAATATTTCAGTTATAATTTAAATAAATTTCTTTAGCTGAGGAATAAACTACATTTTCCTATAAATTTATCAATTGTTTTTATAAGCATCAATATTTCTATGTTAAACATCATTAATTTAAAAATCTTTATTTTTAAAATGTAGAAAATTTTACATTTTTAACTTAAACTCTACTTCTAACACAAGAAATATTAAATACAAGCACTATATATAGTAATGAATAAGTAATAGATCAAAAACATTTCTTTTTTGAATAAATTTTCATTACTGCATATAGTGCTTGTATTTAATATTTCTTGTAGAAAATTTTAGATTGCAGTTATTTTTTTAATTAAAAAAAATTAAACTTTCAAATACAAAGAAATGTATAGAATCATTTATTGATCTAAAATAATATAAAATTTGTTTTACATTATTAAAAAAAATAGTTCCATTCAAAATACAGTATCAGTAGTCTAGCAGCAGCATAGTGTAGTTTTATTCCAGATTATAGATTTTCATATTAAAATTTAGAACAGAAAATGAAGAATTCACACAGATCACTGAAAGTAAAAAATATATGAAAGAACCATCAGATCCATATTATTTGAAATTTGTCTGTTTTTTTTTTTACACTATGGAATTGACAATTTATATTTTTCAAAAAACAAATTTAGCATTCCAATAAGCACATCTTTAAGCAATCTACAGAATTACATATCCCAAAAACAACACAAATTTGATTATTTGAGAAGAATATTTGCATGGAAAATCATTCCAAATAGTATTGTTTCATATATATTTTTATTGATTATAAAATCATATAAGTTACTATTTTTTATTCATTCATTATTTTCTTATTGATTTATATATAATGTAATTAAAAATATATCATCATAATGTATACCTGTATCTTTATTATTCATTATTTTATAGTCATTTTTGATTGATTTTATATTAATAGGATAGGTTTAATGAGGGATATTTCTTAACTCATGTAAATCAAACATTAATGATTCCTTATAAAAAAGTAAAAAGTATTCAATTTAATCACTTGATTTAAAACCTCTCTAAATCCAAATATTTATTCAATAGTTTTATTTTTACATAAATCATTCCCTTCAGTTTCACTGAAAGGAATGATTTATGTAAAAATAAAACTAATCAATAAATATTTAAAAAGCATTATTATAAATCCTCTATGATTTATAATAATGCTTTTTTATATAAGACAAATTAAGATAAATAAATAATAATTATAACATGTTATATAATGCATTTAATTTTGTTAATGTGTCATTACTGAAGAATTTTTATTTTGAAATATATTGATATTTTATTGTCTTTTAGGAAGCTACTGTATTGATTGAATGCACATAATCTCAATTGCATTCTATGTTGAATTTCTCTCATTTGTACTACTTAAGTTGTGATTATTTGTTTAAGTATTTGTATTCTTCGACTCTCAGTTTGGCCTTCTGTTATCATTATTTATTTCTTATTGAACATTATTTTTTATCTTCTTATAATTCATTTGTAGTCATATATTCTCATTTTCTTTCTCAAGATTTGTTAATATTTCTTATTCAGTGTTTCTTATTCATTGTGCTTGGACAAACAGATCCTATGCATAGAACTATTCATAACTACTGTATACATTCAAAAACTATAAATTGAATATATATTGTTCTCTCTAAAAATTAATTTCTTCAATTCATAGAGAATCAATTGTATTTACAATGAGATTCAGTAATCTGCCTAAAAATTGCTGAAATTATAATTATAGATAAATCAAATAGTTAAAATAAAATAATAAAGTATTAACCCTTTGAAATCAAGTCTAATATTAAAAAAATTATGAAAATTAAAATTGTGAAATTTCATGTAACAATGTCATTTTTTGGGGGATTTTTATTTTTTTCATAACATTTCATTATGTATATGAGATTAACAAAAACATGATATTTGTTATATAAAATCTTAGCCATCAAATAAAATATGTGATATTTTTAGATTACATGTCCACTGAACAAAAGCCATGAATAAAAAAATTTGGCCAAAATTTTTTCAGAAATTATTTATAAAGAAACCAAGATTTATTTAACTTTTGTTGAATGAAGTTGTGTCATATAATTATTAAAAAATTACATGAATTCATTGAAATATTGTTATTTTTATTAATATTTTTCATATTTTGTTCAAATTAATAAATATGAAATATTAATAAAAATGACAATATTTTACAATATTATTATATATTAATTTTACATGTAAAATACATCACAATTATTATAAAATAGTAATAAAAATTACAATTATTTTCTTTGCAAGTTTTTAGCAGTACTTTTTATAAATTTTTTTATTTATAGCAAAGCATCCTAACATATATGAAAATGGCCTCATTTCATACATAAACAGCTGTAATATAATTTATGTTCCTTTGATTTGATCACAACCCACCTAATATCACATGCCTCTATTAATAGGTAAATCAGACTTGACTGCAATTTCCTGGGAAGTGAGTGGCTGTGTAAAGCAATAAAAGTGTCATGCTCATTTAAAAATGGCCTCAAGATGTTTCGTTTTTCATAATCTTTTCCTAAATTTCAGTGAAATTGAAACAAAAAATGATCAATTAAGATATATTTTAGTTTATTTTAACAATATTAACCAATATTTTCCTATTTTCTACAATATTTTTTAGCTTTCGACATTTTATAGCTCATCATATGAAAAATTCAATTTTTACTTAAAATTTCAAAAATATCAGTTATCCCAAAACTGAAATAAATTTTATGTATTAGTCTTTAAAATCACCAAGATGGAATAAAAAAAAAATCTCCAAATTTTATTGAGTCATTTAATTATAAGCAATATTTACACTTAATTTTTAAAAATATTTCAGCCGTTGAAAAAATTCAGAAACTATTGATAAAAGGTGTGTTTTTTACAAATATATACAAAAAAACTAATTTGCAAAAGCTGGATTAATAAAATCAGGATTAAAATTTAACTTTTTTTTATTTTTTATTGTGTTTTGTTCCACTTTAAAATTAATATATTGATTTGAATCCATTCAAAAATATTTTGCAAATTTATCATCTACTAAATGAGGATACAATGTATAATATTTTCCTTCAATTTTTCTTTGCATTAAACTTGGATATAACCACATCCTTCTTTTCATCTTTTTTTTCTTAATATTTTCCTTTTCATCAAGGAGGATAGTCATAATTGCTAATACTTCAGATGAAAAATTTAATGCCATTTTCTACAGTGCCTAAGTGACTGCATCCAACTTGTAGAATGGCTTCAAACTTGATCCAGTCATTTTACAATATATTCAAATATTCAAGATCAAAATGTGAGAAGCTCAATAATATAGACTGTGCCTTAGCTTCCCAGCCCACATGAAGAAGAAAATTTTTTTTTCAATAGAATATTAAAATATAGTCTGTAAAAAGATGGGATAAAAGAAGTTCCAAACCTGAAATACAGAACAATATATTTCCCATGATGATAAATAAAATATTTATTTAATATGATTGGGAAAATAGTTTCCTAGAAAGTAGCTATAACATAAAATGAAAAAATATCTATTTAAATAAATTCCCTACATATATATATATTACTAACTACTGACAGAATTTAAAAAATTGCTTAGTATAAATACTTAAAATAAATTATAAACTATATATTAAAGACTAAAGAAAATGAATCAACACCGACTTTGAAGGGATTATGTTGCAGGAGTAGCCAAATTTAGTGTCACTATGAACTCTCAAATATTTGAGAGTTGCAACCAGTTTTTTTCAGAATAATTTTAAACAATGATTTCAAAAATAGCTTATTATATATTTCATATATATATATATATATATATATATTTTGTATAGATGTATATTATCTTTTACAATAAATGAACAAATTGAAAAAATATACTTTTTTAATTAAATAATGAATTACTAAATTTGTGGATTTGCACCTATTTTGCTATGCTTTTAAAGTCTGATTTGTAGTTAGTTAAGGTAGTATGAAGTAGCTTCATAGGATTTTGATTTACTGATTGAGTTGTGCTCGGCACTTTCATACATAAATACAAAGATTCACAGGAATAATTGTACTTGAAAAAATCAAAATAAATTGACAAGTAACTTTTCTTAACTTGGGGATGCTTTGATTCTGAAACTAGTCTCAAAAATTCTATTAGAGAGGAAAATTAAAATTATAAAATATAATAGTAGGTAAATTGCAAAATTAATAGATTTAGCATTTTCAGGCAAAATGGAACAATAGGTAAAATAACTTAACTGATTACAATAAAGGTATAAATAGTAAACTGTACTATTAGTAACAATATTATATCACATGACAGATTGTGATGTCAAGCATACAACATTCCATCCTTCTATCAAAACATTCTGGGAAGAAATATTTTTTAATACTCAAAGAATATAGTTCCTATTTGTCAAAATAAATAACTACTAAATATAAATATCATTGCTAAAATTTTGTTTATGTAATTTTGTTAATAAGTGATGAATTTCATTTTTGATTTCCCAGAAAGTAAATAAATTTTTTCACCCAATATTAAGAAATATTTCAATATTGAATTTGATTTTTTTATTAATTATTTACAAATTAATTTTTAAATATACATCCATACAGATATATATATATACAGATAGTCTTTAACTAGTCAGAATAGTCTGAAATTGAAAATGCCCAAAATTTATGGATTTCTCACTTCTACTGTTTACTAGCACACTAAGCATTATCTTAATAAATATAAAGAACACAAAAATTACAAGAATCAGATAAAAAAAAAAAAAAAAAGGATACTTTCCATATATCGTATAATTGGGTCAAAGACTCTTAACTTATTGAATTACATTGATCAGTCACAAAATTAATAGATTTCAGTGCCATCATAAATACAAGTGATCATAAAATCAAGGATTACTTGGACTTCTGCACCATCTTGTATATATACACGTGTGTGTGTGTACGTGTGTGTATGTACACACAAGATGATTCAAAGTCTGAACCCATAAGCAGTTTTTAATGGAAACAAGGTTTAATATAAAATTAAATTTAATCCTAAACAATAATTAAATTATTTTTTAATCTTAATCTTATTTGAACACTTATAGTAAATATTGAATGTTCCACTTCAATATTTACAATAAGTGTTCAAATTGACATCCATCATCTTCAAAACACTTTTATATTTGGTTTACATAAGACTTTTGCATATTTGTCAGTAGAATTATTCCTATAGTGTTGATTTCTGTTATGATGATGATTTTACCACCTATATTGTTATAGATCTGTTAATGTAAACTATAGATTTAAAATATAACAATTTATGAAAAAAATATATATATATATACATTTGATAGGTAGGTTAACATGAGAAATATATGGATCCAGACTTCTGCACCTTTCTGTACATATTTTTTTTAGAAAATATATATTATTAAGCTGTCATATACAATATTGTACAGATGATATTTAAATGTAACTAATTTTTGAATAACTATACAAAAAAAACCTTACACACACACACACACACACACACACACACACACACACACACACTCTCTCTCTCTCTCTCTCTCTCTCTCTCTATACTTATATAGTGATCCACTGACTTACAAGAAAAATCTACTAATCAAAAGAAATAAAGTTATAATGCAAAGATATGAGAAAATATGTGCTGTATAACATACTTTATGCTATCTCTTCAACATTTATTATCATTTAGTGACACTGAAAGTTATAGAATGAAAAGAAAAATTAAACTTTACTGAAGGGCTGGATAGAAAAAACATCTGTGATAGCTTTAATGATATCAAGTTTTTTCCAAACTAATTTAACTAGGAATTTAATATTAATGTGCACTTCAATTTTAACTGAATCCATATTCAAGATGCAAAGGTAATTTCAAACTTGCATAACATCATGTGTAAGTATCATGTGGCACTGTCGCAAATGGCTGATAACACAGGTCTAAACAGGTTTATGTATGCATTAACTAATTATAAATATAGTATTCCATTTATGAATAATAACCATTTTCCAGGAACTTTTTGAGCACCCTTTTTCTTATAGAAAAACAATCTGTTTATCATTTTGGAGAATCTGGATTCAATTTTGAGTCTCACACCTACAGTTTTTCTGGGGAATTCAATTTTTAGTCCAGCTCATTACCTAAAAATAATCCTGTATAAGTATGGATCTACAAATGTCAGATCTATTTAGTCAGGGACTGTCTGTATATTTATATTAATTTATGAAATATTTTTATATCAATAGATAAAATGATGACGACTTTCTGGTATCCAAAAACCATTTTAAAATTTTTACGATGAAATTAATGAGAAATAAGTTTTCACTCAACAAATGGTTTTTAATATCCAATAACTTTTGTAAAATAGAGATGCCTATATATGCTAGATTAAATTTTAAAAAAACAAAAAATTCTTGAATTGTAGATTTTTGGAAATTGTATTTCTTTCTTTTCTAAGTTATATACACTTAAGGTTTCTCAAATAACTAGTTTGTTAATTTTAAAAGTCAAAATATAAAGAGATCTATAGATTGCTATTGATTTTTTTTTTTTTTTTTTTTAAATCTCATATATTTTGTGCAATACAGAATTTATCAGTGTGACATCAATGGACTTTAAATAGAATTCTACCTAACAAAATAACTAACTTAAATATCTAAAAAAACTTTTTTAATCATACCAAAATTTAATTATTGTCATTCTAATGAATTAGAAGAGTGAAATAATTAGAAATTTCATATGCTTAAAGATAGATAATGCATTTAAAATCACTGGTAAGCTTTAATCTATCAATTCAATTTAAAGTTAAGCAAAATTTATTAATAACTTTTTTAAATGTTAGTTAGTCCAAGTAAAATTATAATTTATATTAAGAATTTTATTACAAAAATTACATTTGATATTATAAGATAAGAACTTACAATAAGTCCCTTATTTATGTGGTTAATTCATCCAAAAAATTTCTACATAAATTGAAAACCATGAAAGTCCAGCAATACTTAAATTCAATATACATGAATAAGAATATTAATATACATCATAGCAAAATGAAATTTATGAATGTACTTTAAGTATAAATAACAAAATTTAAAGTTAGAGGTGATATTTTTGTAAAAACTAACTATTTAATGAATTTCAGTAAAAATAATTTTACACTCTGCATAACTCAGAAATCATATAAATTATGGTCATACTATATTTAAATATTAGGATATATTATAGTGTATAATGTTTATTTATACATTATGGAATATATACTAATGGTAAATATTGTAAGATTTATGAATAAAAGTACTGTATATGATAAGAAAAACTATAAAATTCAAATTACCAATATATGAAATATTCCAGATAAAAAAATATAGATATATATATTTAAAATCAGTTATAGTTACTATGGAACTGTCTCCCATCATTCTACTTACTATATATAATCTCTTTTATGCTATACAGCCAATTGGTCTAGCATCAGTATTATAAACAGTATATCATACTTTAAAATTTCAATGTATTCAACATATATTTCTATTGTGTTTATATCCTCATGGAAAGGAATCTTTTGTGTCTTCTGATTGGTTCAGACTAACAAAAATTAAATCTCTCAAATTTTAAAAAATGGCTACATTTACTGCCTCCCTCACAAAAATATTACATTTGTATGTTCTCACATTAAACTATGCAAGAACAGCATAGTTTAATGTCCTAATGTCTAAATATTCATGTCTTAAATTTAGATATTATCAATTCATATGATGAATTAATTTATGATAAAAATATTATCTTTGGCTAATGAATCATTGAAATTGGTAAATAAAAATAATCAAAAAAGAGATCTCTCTATAATTTGGTTGGCAGCTAATTTATAAGTCCTATAACAGCAGAATTCTTTTAATTATGGTCTTAGCAAGTTAGAAGAGAGAGAAATTAGAAATTTTACATATTTATAAATAAAGAATACAATATTTTTTGTATTAATATTGAAAATCAATTCTAAATAAAAGTAATTGTAACTAATGAATCCAGTTTTTCAACATTTTAACTAATTACTATGAAAATGTTAATTCAGTTTACAAAAAATTTTCATCAGTTTTTGTTTTCATCAGATCGTCGATATTTTTCATTTTCATCCAAAAAAAAAAAAACCTGATCGTGTTTGTTGTAAGCTGAAAAATTTTCTTATAGAAATACAGTAATTGAAATAAATTGCCAGCATCACCATCATATTTGGTAATGGGTTGAGTCCCCTTTGTATGAAGAATCTCTAGTTGATCCAATTTCTTACCTTTTCAATCATGAATCTGACACTAGATAGCTGACATCTTTCCTCTATGAATCTTGGTCAGTTTTTCCTTGATCTTCCAAATGATTGTCATGTTCCAATTTTTTGTTTCAGAGTGATATTGATACTCTATGAAATAGCATTCTCTGCATGTAGCCAAACCATTTCAATTGCTGTTGAAGAATAAAATGTGAGTGATTATCTTGGTAGGCAAGTTCATGTTTTATGTTCTTTGATTTTGTGTTTTGTTCATTTTTCTCAGACATTTTCTCTTGAATGTATTGATA
>WUQG02423570.1:0-14963 GCA_011317285.2 Androctonus mauritanicus | reverse complement strand
GAGAAAGGAATTTTCCTCCCTCGATACAGTATAAACATTGCAGAATTTACGACATTCTCCCCTCTCTCTCGTTTCTCCCTTTTTTTTTCATCTGTTAAAATTATTATCTCACATAACTTTCTTTAACAAAGAGAAATAGATTTTTTTTCAGAATAAGTATGACTGATCTACCACTATCATAAGATATACTACTAGTACAAGGAAGATGCAATGCATCTGCTTTATATTTTTTTGATTATGTTTGTGCAATACTAATATTTAAATACCTATAGAAACATTAATTTTTATGTATAATCATACATTTCCACATATTTTTATAAAAAATAATTGAAAGAATAGAATAACAATTTTTGTTGGAAATAAATACAATCACTGGAGCAACAGAAATGTAAACATGATTGAGCCGACAAATCTTATGCCTTATGAAATTTTTCCAATGTTTGATTCCCCCTTTGTATAAGCTGACCTCTCTTCAAAATTGTTTTTCAGAAAAATTTCTTAGCTTATATACAAGTATACACAATATGTGGAAAATCAGGATTTTGTTCCTAAAGGTTGCATCTATAATATGTATCTAGTGCAATGGTTAACATTTTCAGAATTGTGGAACATTTTTTAATTATAAAAAAAAATGTTTTAGAACACTAAAATAAATTATATTTGTAATATTATGTTAAAAACTAACAATAAAAATGTCCATGCAATCTTAATGTATCTTTTATTAAAAATTATATGTTATATATATTTCATAATTTTGTGGAATACTTGTGATAAATTCACAGAAGACTAGTAATTTGAACCAGTCAGAAAGCACTTTTAGTCAAATGACTTTCTTTTCATTAAATTTGAATTAAAAATAATATAATAATTCTAAATTAAATTTTTTTATGTTTTTTGTTTTATTTCAATTAATCATATTAACAACAAAATTAAAAATATGGAAACCTCCCATTTTCCCATGTTTTTAAATCATTATCTGATAATGAAGATATGTCAGGTAAATTTAAGAGACTTGTAGGTTTACTGTTATTAATATGTAATTGAAAATTAATTTTGTATGAAATATTACATCTAAGTCTTTATAATTGACTAAAATAGTAAATTTTGTTATTATATATACTATTTATTAATTAGTCATTTTTTTCATTATTTTTGTGCCTAGATATGCAAATAATAAGATTCCTTGCTATAATTTGTTCAGTATTTTGAAGATTTTAAGACCATCAGAAATAACAGTGTTTAATATAAAAAAAAAAAAATATCTATATATATATAAAGGATCTATAGTTATTACAAAAGTTAGTATAACCACAGAATTATAAATGCACTTATATCATTTTTTTATATTAATTTTTATAGGACTTTTATTTGACATTTTGATTGGTTATAAATGATTAATAATAATTAATTGTAATTTATACACATTAAAGTATTAAGATTTTGATTTAGAGAACTGAATTTATTTTGATAAAGATTAAAATAAGTTATTGTTGTAAGTAATTATGATATAACGTGATTAAACAATTATATTTAGGTATTGATGCAATTAAATGAATTATTTCCTGCTGTGCAAGCTGCTGAAAAAGCAGTAGAATTCAATCCCAGATGGTGGGTGGGCTATCAAACCTTAGGTCGTACACAGCTTGGAATTGGAGAAATAAAATTGGTAAGGATCATAACATATTTATTTATCTAACTGTGAAATTTAATTATTAAAGTTTTTATTTTTCAGGCAATACAGAACTTCTCCAAAGCATTACATTTAAATCCTGCAGAGAATGAATTGTGGGAAGATGATTTAAAATGGGCATTAACACTTTGGGAACAGAAAGCAAACCAGAACTCCAAAAATAATACAGACGAAGAAACACAAAAGATGTCTGATGTGACATAGTATCATTTTTATTTTAATGCTTGTACAGATTTTCAAATGTGTTAAATATTTAATTAACATTGTATATTATTTTAGAATATAAATAATAATAGACTTGACTCCTTCAAAATTTTTTCTAATTACGTAATATGATTACAAAGCATTTTAATTTATAAGGTACCTCTTATTTTAAAAATTTTGCTTTAACAAACTGCTAATTTTTATCCGTTTTTTTTTTATTTGGAAAAATTTTTTTTACACGGAAACAATTTCATCTTCAATTAATCTATCGTAGTTTGCTTAAAACAATGATTGTATATTATTTTATATAATTTATCTTCTCTAAGCCATATATTATTAAATTTTTATTGTATTCCTCAGTCCTTATTGTTTTATAAAAAAAATTCTGCTATTCATATGTCTTGTTCCCAATTTAATGATATAAATAATTGATTGTTTTATAAATTTCTTTTGCTCATTCTTTTCTCTATGTCTGATATATTTCTGTATCATATTGTTACAAATCACTGATTTAATATTAAGATGCAATAAAATGTATTGTATATTTAAACTACATTGTATTTTTCCATAGGCCAATTGCAATGTTTGTTTCCATAAAATCGATTTTCTCCATAAATATCACCATTTGAAATATATATATAAAATTTAATTTCAAAACACTAATAAATGTTAAAGATCACATATTTTGTATCGGTTAATGATTAAAATATTCGAAGCTGACAAATTTAATTCATTCTACAATCTACTGATAAAATTTGTTTTATAGCATAAAAAAACAACTTATTTGCACTTCCTAATTACAGTCTTATTAAAATTTCTAATTTATTTTGAAATACTTTTCCTTCATCATAAAACAAAAACTTTAAAGCTGATATTGAGAAAAAATTTACTGAATTTTGAAATTTTAATTTTTTTTATTTAAAATTTATCTTTACATTTTGTGGTAAAACTTATTAAAAACTATTTGAAGAGAACATAAAACTGTTCCTATTGGCTTTAATTAATATTTCAAATCTGAAATTATCGATGCTAAAATCCTTAAATTCAAAAATTTATAAAAAAGTAAACTTTTATAAGTAAATTCTTTTTTTTTCTTTTCTGTTTATTTTGTCTCATTGAATTTTAAAATCGTATGAAAATTCAATGATGCACCTTTTAAAATTAAAAAATTACATAATATTAATATGCATAATTTTTGCTTCTGTTTATGTTTTGACTGAAAATAACAATGTTAATAATGACTCAAATAATAGTATACCCCATACCAAATTTGATTTAAATTATTCTTAGTTCTTGAAATATGAAAGGCTACAGAAATAAATATATATTTATAGATATGTAGAAAATTATGTATATTGATAAATTATTTCTATCAAATAATTGAATTGATTTAATGTGAAAATTATATATATATATATGAGATTTATACAAGTAACTTTTTCATTTTATCCAGGAATTGTAAAAATATGAAAACAATTACAAAATTTGACTTGAAATAAATATTTGCTTATGAGAAATTAAAAATTAACTGCTGTACACAAATGATGAATATAAATTTCTATCTACAAGCAATGAGTATTTACTTATAAACATTTATTTGCTTATCAAATTTTATATTATGTTCTTCAAAGTATTCTCTCTAGCAGTTTATGCATTGAGTTCAATAATATTGCTATTGTTGGGCACATTCTTAAAAATATTCTTTTATAATAACATTATATGATTTTTGCTGAATTGCCAAAATACTGTTAAACTTTTCCCTTTCAGCTGTTATTTTTTATTTAGAAAAATAAAATAGTTGCAGTAATCTAGATTTGGAGAATAGAATAAATGAGAAATTACAGGTAGTATTGATTTAGAGAGATTAAATTCAAATCCTGTGGTTGTAAATCAAAGCAATCAGAAGTCAAGAAATGCTTAAATTTAGATTTCTTAATGTCAATAATTATTATTACACTATATGTTATTGTAATAACAAACAGAAAATTAAGTACTAATTACTACTAAAAACTATAGGAACTAGATGCAAAAAAGGATGCTTTTGGTACATCAGATTATTGCACATGGATTCATGTATGTAAATTGACTAATCAAATGATCATCATCATAAGAATGATCAGTAAGTTGAAATTTTTTGTCAAGAATAGCATGATTATATAGCTCATCCTTACGTGTATAATCATGCTGTTCTTGATCAATAATCTTTAGATGGATAGAGCAATATATATATGGGTGCATTGTATGATGCATCAACATATCCTGATATAACCATGTATATCAGGATAATTTCTGAGATATTCATGTGAACATTTCTCAGAATGATTTCGACAGACTTCTGCATCATGTTTGTTCCTAATAATTTTGAATGTTAGTTTGTATAGAGATAAATTCATTAATGATAATCCTTTCACTATAAAAAAAATGATTATTATTATTTTTAAATTGAAAGAAATTTATCTAGCCTTCTTAGGACATAGAGATTGCCATTGTGAAGAATATTTGTTTTTGGTTTTGGATTATATCTATACTTATATATTTTCTTGCTTGTTATCTGTTCCCATTAATACAAAATTAGAGTCATTTTGTTCTTATTCCTAAAACTCATAATAAACTTGCCATTGATTTTCTTTTTATTCATCAGAGAGCAGATGAAGAATGAATTTAACAAATTTTTCCATGTTTAAAGTTTATGAAATTTAAATTAGCAGATATCACGAGATTCAATTTTTTCGGAATAACTCATAAATCCTTTGTCCTCTGTCCGACAAATCAAATCTTGCATTCTTTAAGTATTTTCATCCATTTTATATATAAATGACTGTCCAGAATGCTTTTTGTCTTACACAGAAATTTTATCATTTCGATATTTTGAAAACTGTTTGTTTTATCACATCATCAATAAAGATAGTTCTTATCATTTGATACATTTCACTTGCAGTTTTACCAAATTTAAAAAAATTTTATGCATTCTCTTTATTCTTTATCACATTTATTGAAATCACAGGATATAATTGATACTTTTTACTCAATAGCTTATCAAATTCATCTATCAATATAAATTCATCTGCATAGTCCAAAGTATATCCTTACACAATCTACTCGGAGATGATCATATTTCTGAGGGAGTGTACATTTGCAGTTGCTTTCTTATTAGTTTTGAATAGTGCTTATATCTGCTATCTATTATATCTTTCAAAAACTTTTGACACTTGATTAAAAGTATTTAAAATTATGAAACAGTGATAGTATATTATAGATAGGTGCCCGAAAGTGGTCACTATCAACCCCAGCATCAATAAACATCAAGCGATTATTGGGGGTTGGTTAAATGTTTTACTCATATTCACATATTTCAGACCATTTTCAGAAATAGTAGAAATAGTGAATATTTTATTATTAAAATACAAAATATCCATATTTTGCATTGTGGAAATTTAGTCATTTTTGGACCATTAAAAATTATTATTATTTAAATATTTAAATTAATTTTTTAATTTATTTATTGATGTAGAACTTTAACATTACATTATTTTCTGTTATATTGCTACACTATGATATATATTGAAAATATGTTAATTATTTTTACAAAGGAATTTCAAAAAAATATGGAATAAATTAAAAAAAAAAAAAAGAGAGTTAGTTCAGAAAAAATAAAAAAAGAAGACTTAAAAATAAATTTATAAATTAAAATAAGTTAAAAATTTTTAAAATACTCTAGTTTTAAATAATATACCATGTATATCTAATTGGACCCCCATTTAGATGTTCGTTCATTAAATATTTCTCACATTTTTTGATATATATAAATTAGGAAATATAGCCGTTTCATTACAATTAAATTCAGATAACATTCTTAGAATATAATGTAGTTTTTATTAAATAGTTGAGGTCAATGAAGTATGAAAGATTTCATTAAGGAGTCACAACTCGAAAAAGTTTGACGATATCTAGATTCTTGATAAATATAATTTATAAATGATAAAATGTTTTTTATTTATGTACAAATTTGAGATAGAGTAGTAATGTGTCACTATGTGAAAAGGTTAAGCCTAATCAATATGCAGCTTAAATAGATTATTTTGCACCTGTTAATTTTTATCTATTTATTTATTAATAATTGTTGCAATAAAAGACATAATACATTTGAAGAGATGATATAAAAAAATTTCAAAGCTTTCAAATTTCGGTTTCCAGAAAAATTGACTTATTTTCTTGAATAACATATCAAAATCGAAACTTTTTAAGAAATAAATTTAAATTTAAGAAAAATACTGTGAAGTGCTGCTATAATGTGTTAGAACATAAATTTGAATATAACATGATCATAGTTCAAAATAATTTTGTATATATATATTTAAATTGTTTTTATGCGATTATTTCATTTTTGAGAATAAAAATGAGTAAAATAACATAATATAAATAATATTATTAATATGATATATTAATAATGAGTAAAATAATATGTATTTTTATGTTTAAAATACCATATTGACTTAATTGACCAGATTGATATGGTAAATTTTTGTAATTTAATTATAACATAACTCTGTTTTTATTGCAACCAAACTTTTTGGATTTTACTTACTATATTATAAGTCTAAAATTAAATAACTATAATTACACTGCCAGAAACGATAAAATTCAAGTAAGAACAGCACTATGGCAGGAAATTCACAAATATAAAAAAAGAACTCAAATAAATGAGAAATCAAACATAGATAGATGGAAAAACATATATAGGAATATAAAAAATTAAATAACATCTTCCTATGTTTAATTTCTCATTTATTTGAGTTCTTTTTTATATTTGTGAATTTCCTGCCATAATGCTGTTCTTACTTGAATTATATTATAAGTGGGATTCCATTTTATTTTGTAAAATAATTTTATAATTTTAAACTAAAAGCGAAAATAATTATTATTCTTTTCAAATTGGAACAAATTCATATCGGTTTTCTTGGGAACAGTTTTTTTTTATTGCTTATTAATCTTAAATTTAAAATAATGTTACATTTACTTGGGTAAAAAATTCAAAACCACTTTGTAACTAAAAGGATAAATTGATAACAATTATCATAAATTAGTACATTATAATGTTCAATAGGTAATTTAAAAAATGATCTTTTTTCGAATAAAAGTTGAATGATTGGATAATTGGATTCTTATTTTTATTTACTATAAATTTAATCTCTTATCAATTTTTATTTTATTAAAGTTGGATTAAGTTAGTTCAATCATGTTAATGAATTTCAAAAGGAATATACATGATGGTAAAACCCATTCAGAGCCCTTCTTGATTGCTCAGAACTTACCATAGATTGGTCATCTGAAAAGTTGAAAAATGGGCTTTAAATGAACTGATCTTGGTTTACAAAGGCTGTAGCCGGGTAAGCATTGGAAAGTGGCCTTTACATCGATTTGGCTGATTTTTTTTTAGAGGTTGCTTTTTGGGTAACATTTACTTTTGTCAAATATTAATGTCGAAATACTGATAGTTCCTCAGAAAAAAAAGGATTTCGAATTTTGAAAAATAATTTTTTTCTCGGGAACCGTTGTTGCAAAATACATGAAATTAGGTTATAATATAGAGGGGTATATAGGATCTATAACTGGTAATTTTTACGTGATTCTCACTTTACAGGAAATGTGGAAAATAACGAAAAAAAATGTTCTGTTCGATTATTAGAATTTCTGTTAATCATTTCTGTTCAATTATTAGAAGCTGATGAGGATCTAATAAAGATTGAAAGCACTCCTTTGAAAAAGATTTTGTTACTCTTGTGTCTTCTAGTGATACACATTCCACTTTCCTGCCTTAGTGCTGATACTATAGAATTTCTAAACTTATAGGCAGAGTATTTATCTTCTAGTATTTTTCTACATTGAAACATGCAGGCTGAGCCGGCCCAAATTACAGGAAAGTATCTTAAGAAGTTCATTATCTTGGAACAAAGACTTTTGTTCTTAAAGCACTGTAGATGTAGCAACATGTTACCAATGTCTATTGTTACTATGGTTACTGTTTGTGTTTTAAGAATATGTAAAAACTGTTTCTGTTTGATTATTAGAAGCTGATGAGGATCTAATAAAGATCAAAAGCGCTCCTTTGAAAAAGATGTTATTACTCTTGTGTCAAAATCTTTTGTTATTCTTGTGTCAGCATTAAGGCAGGAAAGTGGTACACATTCCACTTTCCTGCCTTAGTGCTGATACTATAGAGCTTCAGAAATGAGTTCTTACTACAGTCGTAAAGAAAAAATATTTAATTTTCTACAAGAATACACAGACAAACGTTTTTGATGCATTTAGCATCCTCCTCAAGTCCATAAAGAAATTAGAATGATCGAACATTACAAAATTTTACAATCGGAATAAATAGAATTTTCAAAAAAACCGTTACAATAGAATAGTTAAGGCAGCATAAGAATAATGTATATAAATTTAAGTATGGCAAATAATACTATCATTTGTGTAAAAATTTATATAGATTGTACTTATACTGCTCAAGGTGTTGTAAGTGTGATTTAGCTTACATGTTTTATTTGCCATACATAAATTTATATATATTGTTCTTATGCTGCCTTAACTATTCTATTGTAACAGTTTTTTTGAAAATTCTATTTATTCCGATTGTAAAATTTTGTAATGTTCAATCATTCTAATTTCTTTGTGAATCTGAGGATGCTAAATGCATCGAAAACGTTTATCTGTGTATTCTTGTAGAAAATTAAATATTTTTTCTTTATGACTGTAGTAAGAGCTGATTTTTGTTGGATCTCAAAATAAAGTAAACTGCAGTATAAACTAGAATGAATGACGCTTCAGAAATGGATCATTTTCTTGATGTTTGAGCAGCAAATCACAAATGTCAATGCAATGGAGCAAATCTCTTTCTTTGAGAACAACTTTTTCATGTGGAACCTAAATATTGAGCTTTGAAATGAAACCAAGTCATTTCATATGGTCATGAATGGTCGAATTTGACAAATTCAACATCATAGCAATTTCTAGTGTTGTTATTCAGCAGTTTGCTTCAACCAATGCCTTTATTTTGTTTTCATCAGCTTTAACTGGCCTTCCAGAACATGGTGCATTTTTAATAATGAAATTGTCAGAACGAAATTTTGCAAACCAGTTTTGACGCTGTCGTTCTGTTAACATAACTTCTCCGTACACTTCACTTAACTTTTTTCTTGCTTGAACAGCATTCTTATAGTTTTCGGTAATAAAAAAGCAAAATATCCCAAAAATGCTCCTTTTTGTTTTCCATTTTTAATACAACACCAAAAAAAACAATTACACAGAATCAAAAAAGTTTTTTTTAATAAATAAACCTTGAAATGTCAGTTATCAAAATGTATAATAACAAATATGACTTAGAATGAAATTGGTGGGTTAAAAATCAGTGGTGTGCAGTCCATGGAAGCTGTGGAAGTGCCATTTCCCTTGTATTTTCTAAAATATAAATAATAAATATACAGTGATACCTCGATTTACGAGTCTCTCAACTTACAAGTTTTTCAAGACGCAAGCCATCTCGTTTGCTTTGAGTAAAATAAATAAACTGTTTATTTTTGTCATTTTTAGTATTTGTTTGTAATTTTTATGGAAACACAGCTTCCCTATTGGCAAATGTCACCACAAGCTACTGTTAAAATACAACTAGCACCACTCATGGGGGAAAAAACAAAATTACTTTCTGAACAACCCTATATATGCAGCAAGGATCATAGAGTATTCATGGACAGAAGCTGTTGACAAAACAATAAAGGGCATCCAGAAAAAAGCTTGCCTTTTCTTCACAGCTTATTCAGAATTCAGAATATCACCTCAAAAATTGAACCTATTGTCTTCCAAATCAAGTTTGCTGATATATCCATTTTTGTTGCTAGGCAACAAGAACTCCATATGGTAGCAAACTTGATTTTTAAAGTTATGTCTGAAGATGTTTTTGTGAGATCACTGAATATGAATATTCTCATTATGGGACATAATGAGAATATTCACATTAGAAATAATCTTACTGAAATACGAAAAAAACATGCTTGAAGAATTTTAACAGAAGCCAGATCAGGTTATGACAGTTCCAAAATTGATTGGAGGATTGAACTTATTAAGTCTGCATTGAGAATCTTGAGGGCTTTGATTTGAACAACAACAACAAAGCAAAGAATAAAGAGGATGCATGCTTGTTTTTAAGAGAAGAATTTATCTTGCAAAATTCAGTGCTTGATTTACTTAGGCTTCTTTTTGTTAATGGATGTTTCTATTTTCTACTGGTAGAGTACTAAGTTGCAGGCAAAACAAGCACTGCCACAGGCTGCCAATCCCTGTACAGGAGCCAATCATATTGTGAAGGATGGTGATCAATGAGTTGGATCTAGACTCCACGAATCAATTTTCCAAGGGGTGGATCCAAAAATTGTACCTAGATTCTTTAAAGTGGAAAGCTGAAGGGTTTTTATACAACCAATCTAGCTGATTTTCTTAAGCTGTTGTTAAGGATTTGACATTGCAATTTTGATTATTGGATCTTGGCCATTATCCAGATGCCCCCCTGGTTCAAGAAAGAATGCCAAGTCTTTGTTAAATTGTCATTTGATTTGTCAGATTTAATATTTTTGTATATCTTTCATAAATATAGAATAAGTGATCTGATTTTATTGATTAAAATTTTTTGTTTGAAAACAATTTTAATACTATGTTTCAGGAAAATCTGACTTGATTTATGTTATTTCTGTTTTGGAATGATCTATAATGTGATTTTAGGGATTACTATAATGTGATTTTAGGGATTTTAGTCATTACTGTATATGGACATACATATAGTCCATATACAGTAACGACTTATGACAGGATTCAATTTTGAACCTCAACATTATAAGTCAGAATGATCATTAGTTATAATGACCAAAATTTATAGATTTTTTCATTACTCATGTTTACTAAGCCACTATCTCATAATCTTCATAAATATAATAAACACATAACTATAAGAAACAGGGCAAAAAAAAAAAATACTTTCCATATATCACACTATTGAGTCAGGGATTCAATAATGTGATATATGGAAGTATATTGGCCAGTCACAAAATTAATGAATTGCATTATTTTTATAAGTTGAGGACTACCTATATATGATTGTACATAAATTAATATTTCTGTAGGTTTTTAAATATTGGCTATTGCACAAATATGATCAAAAATATATAACATGGTTGCATTTCACTCTCTTAGTACTATTAGTGCATTCTGTATTAGTAGTTGAATGTACCATATTTATATCTAAATATGTTCTATTTCTTCTCAGTTATATTATTAAAAATATGCAGATGTATTGAATGTTCATATTTAAATAAATTCAAAAATATTAATTTAGTGAATGCTTCACAAATAAGATAAGGAATGTATAAATGTTTCTTTTTTATGAGAAAACATGGCTATCACAAATGCACATATCATCAGTTGATATTAAATGGAATTACAGAAGGTTTCCAACTTACAATGGGGTTACATTCAAAAATTTCAGTCATAGTTTGGATCCATCATAACTCAGAACATGATTTTTCATAGATGAAATGTTATAAATGGAGATTGTTTTTCAATCACTAGAATTCAGAATATTCAATAGATTTTAAAAAGTAGTAACATCGAATAGTATTGAATAAATACTATTTATTCTTTTAAATGAAAAAATTATATTTTTGTCTACCAGAAATTTTATTTGGGTTAAAAGTAAAGAAAACACAATGTAAAAAAAATATGGAATCTTAAATTATTTTCCTGTGTCCAAGTTTCTAGTGTCAATCACATGCTAAAGCAATCATTTACACCTTGGAGGATCTGAGTTCAATTCCAGATCCCACATATTATGTTATGGAAAGGGTTCAGATCTGTTGAACTCCATCCTTCAATCCTCTGGTTGATCTCATAAATATTGGACAGTCTGTGGGAGCTCCTAAAAGTATTCCTTGCCAGCTAAATTCAAACTAACTTAACTGAGTTTCTAGCAAAATTAAATTAATTTTTAATGCCACTTCCTAATCATTGCCTGATTAAGTACATAATTGAATCAATTCCAGATTAATTTCAACTGCTCATATCTGTGATAAAGCTAGCAGATTGTAAAGTAGATGAATCAATGCCCAAGCTAAATTCATCAATTTTTCAGAAACGTAGAATCTGAATATCATTCCAGGCTGATCCTAAGATCGAATTTGGATAAATAAATTAATTTATTATGCAATTTCATTTATTATAATATTTCAGAAAATACAGCATAATCATAATATTTCAGAAAATATAATATTATCATAATATTTCAGAAAATATTTTTGAACTGAAATGAAATCATCTAATTTTTATTAAAAAAAATACATTGAAGATCAGCCTGATCATCATTTTTTTAATTTTGTATTATATGTGCTTTCCTTTTTATTAGATACTAAGCAGTTGGGTAACTCAATACTCACATCCATGATAACAGTGGGCAATCAGTGAAGGATGGTGTTGAGGCTGGATACTTAAAAAAAATCTTGAAGTATGAAACCCAAAATTAAATATGAATACTGCATAGTGGAAATACCCAATACACTTTCATCCTGGTGACAATTGTCATCATGTCAAGTGGCCACCATTATTGCAAAATTATTGATGGCAGCCATCATAAGTTAGGACCTCCTGCATAGAAATCTCTGATCAAAAATTTGTACATTTTCAGATTGTTCCGAACATTTAGAAAAAATATGATGGTTATTTTGTTGCTGATTTCAGACAATATTTGTGCTTCCAACAGTCATGTATTCCTTGGTCAGCTTTATACTCCTGTCGGTTGCAGTAAAATTTCCTTTGCATGTATTCTGATTTTTCATGATTTAAAGTTTGTTAAATATTTTTGTTGAGATTCAGAAATGACAGAAACTTTGATATATTCTGCTGAATAAGCATTTAAATAAAAACATATTGTAAGAAAATGTGACACAAGCATTAAAAGATTGTGAAGAAAATGCAAATGCAATTAAGTCTGGCATTTTGTCATTTGTTTCAATAGTGAATTGGGATTGGATATTTTTAAAATTATAAAAAAAAAATTATCTATTTATTTCAATGAATAGATAATTTTGTTATGTTTCATACTTGAAAGTTGAGGATCAGCTTATACATGCAATCACATTTTTATGTTTTCAAACTAGAGAGGTTGGCTTATACAAATGTATATACAGTAATGAAAGAAATCACTTACTGTTCTGTTTTTAATATAAATTATTTTAAATAATTACTGCAAATACGAAATAGTTCTTTAGAGTATTTTAAAGTTTGAAAATAATTGATGATTTGTAATGTATTGCAACATAATATAAAATTTGAATCAAAATATTTCATATACTAAAAATATTATATATATATATAAATATACATAAACTACATATTATATAGTTTTGGTATTTTTTTAAATATTTAATACCAAATTTCTTAAATAAGAGCAGAAATAAAATTTTTTGAAAATGGATAATGAAAATTTGTTAATACTTCTGTTTGGATATTAAAAATTTTTTAATTCTTCTCTATTTTAAAATTAATTTTATTGGTAAAAATGATTGAGTCAACTTTATATAATGATTTGTCCTATGCCAAGAAACTAAAAAATTTTGATGGACTCAACTAAAAATGCAATTTATTTTAATCTACGAAAAATGTAGATAAAATTTTGACAAAATAAAATTGCTTTAACTACATGTTATCCTCCATTTACAATCATTCGACTTATGATATTCTGATCTTACAATTGCTCTTATGATATTGAACTTGCCTATTTTCATAGCTTATTGGCTAGAATACCTTTTTGCTTTATTAAAAATTTATAGCTGACTGATGGCTATGTGATAAAACAATTGCTATCATCTTCGTTGAGGATTTGGGTTCAATTCTGGATGATTTTGTGTCCTTGAAGGATCTGAGAACAATTTTACCACTTGGAGGATCCAGTCTCATTATCAACAATGTCTGCTATTATTACTAAAATTACTTCCATTATTGGTTATTTTTGACTTATGATTTTTTTTGACATTCAATGGGATTATCAAAACATAACCGAATAATAAGTAGAGGATCACATATAATTGATTTTATATGGTGATATCATTAGAATTTTTCATGTTAAGTATTAAGAAATTATAGTGCAGTTAAAATCAAACTATTTAGTGTAGTGTCTGGTGTTAACAAAATTAAAAACTAAGTTTTCATATATTTTATTTGCAAAATAGTTTAATACAAATAAACTTTATATACTATATTATAAAAATCTTTGCAGAAAATAAATCATAAAATTACTGTTTGTAAGTTAAAATTCTCTGAAATCTCCTAATTTTATGGTAGATTATTTCTTTTGATGAAAAGTTAAAATGTATTCATTGTAAAACAAAATATTTTTTTATCCAAAACATCATCAATCATAAAATACATTTATCATAATTTTACTTCAAGAATGGAAATGTAATGATCAAAAATATTTTATATTCACTTAATTTTATCTTAAGTGATTTAATAATTATGCAATAGATGAACGCCGAGATGAAAAACAAAACTGTTTTAAAATAGCTGTTCTTAAAAGTGCTTGAATCTTCTGAAATGTTATTAGTGTAGATCAATCTTCATTTCTTCGTTTGTCTAGTGAAGATAAAATAAAGCCATTTAAAATACTAATTTACTAATCTTATATAAATCATTTTTCAAATAGTTTTATTATAAAACTAAGCTTGAATTAGTACAGATTTAATGGGCAAATTTTTTCTGCTAATTTCATATCTAAACTTCAATTATTAAGGTTCACTAGCATAGTATTACAAATTTTTAATTTGTGGATTGCATATGAAATATAAAATCACTAATCCCACTACTTCACTAATACAGTGATACCTCGACTTACCGGTGTTTCAAGATACGAGCCGTCTCTCTCATTTCGAGTTGTCAGTTAAAATTCGGGTTACGAGTAGTGGCTAGTGGCAAAGTAAGTGCTGCCCGGAGCATAACATCAGCCCCAGGCAGCACAATTTGCCCTTGTGACAGGCTT
>WUQG02423559.1:0-14963 GCA_011317285.2 Androctonus mauritanicus | reverse complement strand
TATATTCTGAATTTGATCAAAATCGGTTAAGCAATGCGATATGTAAAGGCATTTATGCAAATCGGATCCCCTTTCTCTCCCTTTGTTTTGATCCGATTGTACTCAAATTTTCAGGGGACCTCGAGTAAACAAAGAAACACATATATTCCAAATTTCATCGATATCGGTTAAACGATGCGACCTGTAGAGGTGTCTGCATAGAAGGAGAAGAAAAATGACGCTTTTTTCTCGCAATTTACAATTTTTAAACCTCTCTAATTCTATTATTAATTGGATATGAAATTTCAAATTTAGAAATCTATGTCCAATTGAATACTGTTCTCAAATGTAATCATCAGATTAATAATATTTAAATTAGGACCAAAGTTACAGCAAATTGAAATTTGGTTATAATGACTCCGGTAATAATAGGCAGTCAGTGACTACTGTACTTGGCTTAGAGTCACTGCCGTGCCTCTTGATTTAAGAAATCATGTTTATGTTTATATTATTATTTACGGAAAAAATATAAATGCAAGATAAAAAAAAAAATCGCGATTGTTCATGTATACAATATGAAATCAACATTGTAATTTAAAATAAAAAAAAAATTATACTATTATTATTTTTTTAATTTAGCAATTTTTACAGATATTATGTAATGTATGAATATTAACTTAAAATAATACGGTATACTGAAATTCTGGTTTTATTAAACGAAAATTAAAATTTTAAGCCGATTTAAATTTTGTTGTTAGGAGGTATCGCCATCTGTGGAGGGAAAAAATATAGAAGAAATTAAAATGGCAACTAATGGTTGTGTTTTGATTCAAGTGAGGAAGTTTACCACCACAAATATTTTAAATGGCAAAAGAAATTTTAGAAGTTTTTATTTTCCAAATAGAAGAGGACCAAAGGAATATAGAAAAAATTTAAAAAGGAATAACTTAGTAGATCGTAAGTTATTATTAGATATGAATCGTAATTATATATATTTACTATTAGTGATTCTGAAGAATTATCAAATAAAGTTCCGGATTATGCGGGATTGTCAGGGATTTAAATTGTTTGTCCCGGAAACTGACCCGGATTAGACGTGAGAGAGAGAGAGAGCGAGAGAATGTATTAAGCGCTCCACTCTAATCAGAGTATTACACTATAAAACAAATTGAAAAATATTGATGTGTACAAAGTTTAACATTGAAGATGCTCTTCAGCAGAGAAGGCCATTAGAAACTCAGTTTATATGTAATTTTTTCTTTTTATAAATATTATGAATAAAGTATAAGAAGCTTTTGTATAATGGTTCACAGGTCAAATAGTTCATAGGACAGGGCCAGGTAAAACTCTGGTAGTGAGTTTCCAGATTTAGCCACAAGCGTTCAATTGCATAAATAGGGATTGGACATGTAACCTTTTAACATTTTCGCAATGGCATAAAGTTGCTGTTTCCTCTATTTTGTATTAGACGTTATTGTTATTAATTGACAACAAATGTTTTTATTCGTATGACTAGTATGGAAGATGATAAAAATACTATTACGGAGGTTATTATAAAAATGGCCCAATTTAAAATTCAATTTGAAAAAATGGATATGAAGAATCTTACTACTTATTGTTCATCATTAATATAATGTGAATAGAAATATTTTATCACTTTGATATGAACAATATACCATTCAAGAATATTAAGAAAATAGTTGAATTTGCATTATGCTGGCCAGGCACCAATGATCCTACAGAAAGTTTTTTCATAAAATCAATAAGTTTTATATTTCAGAAAAAATGTAGCTCAGTGCAGAAACGTTGAAAGCAATATTTACAAATTTAAGTGCAATTTTTCCAATTCCTGTGAAAAATTTATATTTCGAGTAACGAAGATTTATTAAAAATTTTACTCTGCAAAAAATACATATAAATAAATTTAATTATTTATAATGTATTTTTTTGTAATTTATTTCTATTGATGGTTGTATCCATATAATAATTTTTGATATTTTTTATTGAGACTATTGTGTGTAGATAATTTTTTGTTACGAGGAAAAGAATGTATTTAATTTTTTTATTACTTTATTAGAAGTATGTGTTTTTTTGTAATTTTTATATTAATAAATGCATAAAAAGATAGATCCAAGATATTTTAATGACTCACAATTAAATAAACTAAGAAAATGCTGTCCTTGTCAATGTATCAAGCAATTTTTTTTATTTTTATTTGAACGTGTCCAGCATTTCAACATAAAATAGTTGATCACTTTATATTAAAAGCCAGTACATTTATAAAGAATGGAATGATATAAAAGAAACAGATAATAACATCCATGATGCTATCAACCTTCTTGTATTGTGAAAAAGAAAATGTCTCCAACTTCTATGGCAAAAAATATAAATATAAATGCAAAATAAAAAAAAATCAATTTGCAAATGTCACACGATGGTTGACTGGTCACAATTCGTTACTTCTGCTAATTCTCAGGTTGAGTGACATGTATCATCATGGATTACCGAATTCAGAAGGTATTCATCAAAACCTGATGCTCTTTCTGATTGTGATGAATCGCTCATGTCAAAGTGGCCATCTTTGAAATGACAGAACCATTTTCTTGCTATACTTTCTCCAATTGCATTCTCCCCACAGAGAGCACAAATGTTTTGAGTCACTCAGCTGTCTTTGCACCTTGCTTAAACTCAAAAACAGAATACATCAGAAGTGTTTATTTTTTTTCACCTGACACTCCATCTTTAGCTCAAAAATATCACAAACTTTCTTCAAATCTGCAAAATTCAAGTTGTATTTACAAGTATAACACTCCAAATAACAAATGACAGACACCAAACAACAGACTCCTAACGCCATAGTATTGTTACATCAAAGAAAATGCTACAAACTAGTGCATCAACCTGAAACATAAATTATGATCAAAAAGTTGGAATGCATAATCATAATTATAAATAAGAAACCATTATATACAAATATAAAATATTATTTTATATGTATAAAAATAAAAGAGCAGTAACATATGGATAAAATAATGTGTCAGTTAATTATTGTTTACTGACATTTCATTTGTAGTTTCGATATCTAATTGAATGATGCACAGCACAACTTTAAGTGAAAAAACTTAATTTATTGAAAATTAAAGTACTTTCAGTTTTAATAAGCCATCTTCAGAAAGTTTACAAAAGATTGTTGTAATGTGTATAATGTGTCTTGACATAGATATGGAACATCAGTTTAAATATCAGAATGCATGGGCTTAGAACATTTATATCATTGTTCTAATATTATTAATATTAGAACAATGATATGATATTAGTACAGTGAGAGAATATAAGTATAATAATAAAATAATAATAATAAGTTTTATATACAACTCCATGATGTTGGTACGTTATATGAAGAATTATCGTGGAGTACAAAAAATTTGTTTTTATAATGATTTTTGATCATGGCCTCTGCTATTCTGATTTATATTATGTTGTTAACTTATTTTATGACTTTGGCTCTATCCTAAAAAAACGTTTATATTGTACTCATAGACCCTCTGCTAATGCAATTGTTAATCTGTATGCCTTATGTAAAGTGCCAGTTGTTCTACCTCCTCTATTTTATCTTCCACATATTGTATTAAAGTCTGCAAACAGATTTACAAAAGAACATTTATACAGATATCCCTTGGTTAATAAATTTTTGATTTAATAAAGAACATAAATCTATATCACTTTTTGTATTGTGAAGAAACTGTTTGATCTTTGATCAATTATCCACTGTAATTTGTTTAAATCAATGCTTTTCTTGCTTGTTTTCTTCACTGATTGTATTATATATATTAAATTTTCTCTATTTACCATTGTTTTTCAGATAAAATTGAACTTCTGCTGTCAGAAGTTCAATTTTATCCGAAAAACAATGGTAAATAGAAAATCTAGCACTTGGCATATATCAATAATATGAGTATTCCTAATGTATTTATTGAATTTTTTCACATTATTTCAGATACATAAATCTCTAACATATATTTTTATCTATATATAAATTTGAAAAATGACTATTTTGTTGTTTTATTGGAAGATGCTAAATCTAACCAATGTAATGATGTAAATAAGTAAGTTGTTTTGTGTCTATTAGTTTTATTAAAATAATTATTTTAATATTTTTAATAAATAGAATTAAAAACATCAGTATTAACTTCAAGAAAATTGGATTTATTTTTGCCAATAATTTAGCATAATGAAAAATTTTGAGAATTTTTAACTAATAAATAAAGCCATAATGATTGGCAAGTTTATTTACTTATTAGACTTAAATTTGAAGATCTGTTGACACTTAGCAGTTCTGAAATTCAAAGTTGAATGGCAAGTAATTGACTAAATAAATAATATTTATTGTAAATTATTCTATTATGTTACACATAATTATATTTATATTAATGCTTTTGAAATTCTTTAACATCAGTAGTAAAATGGCAATGACTTTCTGGTATCCAAGAACTAATTAAAAATTTTACATTGGAATTAATAGGAAATGAGTATCCAATTTATGAATTTTCACTTAACAGACAGTTTTCAAGATCCAAATAATCTTCATAAACTGAAGGATACCTGTATAGAGCTATAAAAAGCAACATAAATTTTTATTACAAACATTACATAATTAACATTTCCCATGAGTACACAATAATTTTCCTTAATCTCTGTTTAGATTAATTGATATTTGACCTTAGGCCATACAATATCTTTTCCTAGACGATATTCTGTATAGGAAATTTTCTAAAATGAAGTATTAATAAATCTTCTTATAATTATATTTTAAATTAATAGAATATTTTGTTTTTGTTATTTTCATCATAATATTTTATATTTTCTATAGATCGTGGTGTTCGTGTTCAATATCTTCATTTTCCAAATGGAAAAGAACTTGAAAAGAAATATTTCCCAGAACTTTTTCCAGAATTAATAGTACCAGATTTAACAAATTGCAAAGTGAGTTTTAAATTGACAAAATATAAATTAGTTTTTAACATCAATGAATTTTTTTTTAACTTTTGAATATGAAAAAGTTTATTGAATTTAATAATATTAAAAAGATTTGAAATATCGATCCAAGATGCCATAAATTAAAAATGGCAAACATCTCTCAATGAAAAATGATAAAACATGTCTTAGCTTTTTGTGTTAAAAAATTTTAACACAAAAAGCTGTTGTCGTTTTAAATAATTAAAAAATTTTATTTTTATTATTTACATTTTTTGAATTTAAAAATTGTATTTTATTCTTACTAATTGAGGAAAGGGTTGTATTTGTTAAAAATGTTTCTTTATTAAAATTTAATTATATCAGCTGTTTAGAACTTTCATTTTTTATGTTACAAAAACTTGAATAAATCTAAATTATTTCAACATTTCAAAGTACAGAAATACCTCACTTAGTACTGTTAATTGGTTTCTCTAAAATACCGCATTAAATAAATCTGCACTGAGTGAAATATTATTTCTATAGGAAAATAAGTAATTCGTTCCTATTAAATTTTGTTAAAACAAAAATATTTGTATATTTACCTAAAATTAATAAAAAATAATAAAAGGATGAAAAGTAAAAATAATGGAACACTTTTATTGCTTAATGTTAACAAAATGAAAAAGAAAAACATTTTTTAACTAGAAAATCAACCAAAGTTTTTTGTGTGCAATGAGGCTATCATAAAGATTGAAGGTAAGTTATCTCTGTGGGCTGTATCTGCCACAAGCCCCTCTCTTGGTGATTGAGTTTGTACATATGCATGTACTAATCATCACACTTGACCAATCAGCACCATTCATTTTGATAGTATTATTCTAGTAGGAATATTTTGGAACAAATCTTTCCAAACTGCATAATACTGAATCAATCAGTACTAATTAAAATTTATTACTCAAATTACTAACCATACTATTGCAGGGTCAGTACTGAGTGAAGCCTCACTAAGCAAGATATTCCTTATTAAATTTAAAAATTTCATCATATATTTTCTCAATGTGAAAGTAGTTAGAATGATCAGTATCCATTGATTTTAAATCTTTTTTAAACAATTACTAACATTAAATTACCCATTTTATTGTTAAGAGTAATATTTAAAAAAAAAAAATTTATCAACAACCAATGAAGCAGAATTAAGATAATTTACTGAATTTAGAATATGTCTTTTATATAAGCATAAGCATACATAAAATGACTTTGGAAATAAATTTTCACAGAGGAAGGGAGACTACTGCTCTTTAATTTTTTTAATGATTCTTCAAAATTAAACAATAATCTTTTAAAATAATCATAAGGATGCTATATGAATACACTTTTTGGAATTTTTATTCAAAATTCTATATAAATTTTTTTATCATTATAAAATAAAAAGTGATAAAAAATATAAATTATGCTATAAATATTCAAAAATTAAAAAATAAATTTGAAATTCCATATGTTGATTTTTATAAGAGCATTTGAGTTAGATAAAATGATAGAAGGTGATATCAATATTTAATATAAATGTAAACAAAATTAATTGATTAAAAATTTTCTGATATATTTTAAGTAATATTAATATTTGTTTATCATATTACTTTGTGGTATAAATTACTGCCTACATAGTCATGTTACAAAGACATTATAATATTTTAAATTTCTTATAATTTGAATAATTACATGCTTTATTAATAATAATAATAATAATAAAATTATGGTATCATCTAATAGTCCATCTTATCTATATGTTTAACACAATATCATAAGTAGGATTTTAACTTGCAGATATATTCACAAAAAACTTTTATTTTCTTAATTTATTTTTAATTTATATCTCTTTTAAGTTAAATATTACACAATATAATGAATGTACTAAAGTACAGATAGTTTTTGATGTATGAGTTCTCAAGTTTGTATTTTTTCAAATATGAAGTATCAAAAAAATTTTATTTATTGTAAATAATGTTCATATTTTGAATATTATTTGCAATTAATAAGTACTTAAACCATTAATAAAAAGTCATTTCAAATCACATATGTAGCTATATAATATAGTACAACTGAATTTATTACAAGCTCTGTCATCTGCTATGAAATTAGAAAAATTAAAATGGCTGAATTAGAATGCCATCTAACTGCTATGGTTTTAACAGCACATTAATTAAATAACTTTCATTTCAGATTTTGCCTAAGACAATAGTTCATCTTTATAAAAACTCGTCTAATTATTTATCAATAATAATGAAGAATAAAAATTCTTTAACATTTATAAATAATTTCTTTATTATTATAATCTGCTTTATTACTTTGTGGTAATTTTCTTTAAAGATTATGTTTTTATTTCTTTATATAAACCAATCATAAATTATTGATTTTTACTTAATTTTATTATGATCAAATTTCATTGTTGAGAATAAACTGTTTTTAACATTATGTCTATGAAAAATTGATTCTTGATAGATTTATTGAATTTTTATTTTAAAATTGCAATTCAGGACTAAGTTAATTTGTGAATTATGAACTACTTGTTTATAAATACATTTTTATTTTCTCATTATTTAAAAAAAATAATATAATACAAATTGATAATTTTTTACTTAGTATATTGAAAGAAATAAATTTAATAAAATTTTTATTAAATTTTATTTTTTCAGTTAAAACCATATGTTTCATATCAAGCTCCAGATGTTACACAGTCAGAATTTACTGCTAAAGATTTATTTGATGCTGTTTATTCTCAAAAAATTACAGAAGACTTTAAAGCTGGTAAACTTGATGATGATGGAAATCCTTTAGAACCTTCAGAACAAGAAAGCCTTACACCTGAAGAAGCAAGGATAAGAGCCCGAAAATCTGGAAGTGACATATTTGGTTTTAATCCTATATGTTAATTCTGAAAATTATTACATTAACTTTTATGTTCTTTAAAGAAGTGATAAACTTTCATAAAATTACTGTATTTAAAATACTGTAAACCACATCCTCGTAATATTTCGAACATTAAGATATTGCTAACTTTGTTATGAAATATGCAATAAAATTTTATTATATTTAATATATAATTATTCTTATACTGAAATTATTTAATTAATTTAAGCAAATTTTCTTTTTTAATTCAATAAGATATCATTTTTGAAATTCCCTTCAGTGATAGTTTATAAATACAGTGGATTTGTATTTTTAAAAACATCCAATTTATGAACTACACATTTTTATGAACTATTTAATTGGTCCCAAAATGTCTCTAATGTTAATTAATACCATTCTCATTTACAAACTTTTTTGAGGTCATAAGTTCATAAAATTAAGTGTCCACTGTATATAGTTATCCTGAAATATAGTTTTTATATTATAAAATAATATATTTTAATTCATTAGACTATGAATATATTTAATAGACTACATTTACAATTCAAAAATTCAGTCTCATAATAATTTCAAAGAACTTAAATTATCTGCTAATCTTATGATGATTTGACAATAAATTCGATAAATGTAATATTAATCATTTTGATTTCATCATTATTTTTAAGGAATTCTTGAAATTATCTTATTGCTGAATAATAGGGAAACAACAAAAAAGAATTTAATGATGAAAATTAACTGCTATATTGATATAAATATAGTCATTTTTAAATATAAATCACATCTCTTAATTTTTCTCTTCCCATAAAAAAGGAAACTTTGTCATTAAACTCAACCTTAATTAAATTTAAAGTAAAATATAAAAGCAGTTATTTATTTTGACATTTAATGTATTTGATCAACTATCATATTTTTCAAGAATTTGCAAAATTAATATCAATTCTTTATTATATAGTATATTTTTTTAGGAATATTTTTATGAATTATTGGATGCATAAATAATGATTGAATTTTTATATAGAATTCTTATATTGTATCAGTGATAATCTCAATAATTATTTTTTGTTGCAGACTTTGATAACTATAATTTATGCTCATAGACAAATATAATGTTAATATCTAGTTTTAACATTGTACCTAGTTTGCAATTAAAATGAAAAAATGTGTTGCTTATTGAACCAATAAAATTTATTTTTAAAGTGCTTTTAAATATGTAATTCATCATCAGAACTGAGATTAAAATATATTTATAATAAATATAGCATAGAGTCCTGATTATCCAAGGTAAGGTAGACTAAAAATATTTCAGATAATTAAAAACTCAAATAACATAGAACATTTATTAAATTATTGTTAAATAAACTGGATTTGAATACAGCAATGTGATGATATACACACTATTTTTAGATTAGACTTGCTTTTTGAATATAATGATTTTTATTATACAGGTAGCCCGCGGCATAAACCGCGGGCTACCTGTATAATAAAAATCAATAAAAATAATAAAAAGTTCCATTTCTACAAAAGCCGGCACAAATTGAATCAGCATAAAATGAACCCATATTTACACTGAGGTATAGGGTTAGGTTCTATATAAATGAAAAATAAGCAAATAATTTTGCTTATTAATATAATATAATACAAAATACATTGCATTATAAATTTAATTTTTAAAATGTATTTTATGATAAAATAAAGTGAAATGTTTTTGTTTAAAAATCTTAAGAAAAGCAAATGAAATTCAGTTTTGGGTCTCTTACATTTTTCGGAAATATTAATTTAATGTAAATGTATACATACCCAACAATATTAAACAAAAAATAAATTTATTCAATAAAAATCTTTGTTTTAACGAATGCACAATGTTGCAGCTCAGCAAATATGTCAACACTGAAACGAAAATCAGTCTAGCATAGGGAGAATTGGGGAATTACATGGCAAAATGGCGAGTTGCGCTGTGGCATTATTGTGAATTGGCGTAAATTGAGCCAGCATAAACCGAGGGTTACCTGTATAATTTAAAAATGAATTCATGTTGGTTTTTTATTTTTGTAATAAAACAGTTGTAAATAAAATTAAAAGTGTTTTATTGTATAATTTAAAATATTTTAAATTTTATTTGCAAACTGTATTATTATAAAAATTTCAACACAAAGAGAACTGTCATTCACTTTGAATGATACAAAACTTTGTTTAAACAATTCTTGGTTAATCAGGATATTACTATAATAAAATAAATTCAAATATAAATATGTCAACATATATATGCATTATAATCAAATATATATACAATGGTTCTCTCCTTACATGTTTCAATATCCACAGTTTCAGAAATATTTAGATGCATAAATCTTTTAATTTTTGTTAAATATACACAAAATGCAAATAATAAATTCATTAAACAATTCACTTTTTTCCAAAAATATCACTTTTAGTCTTAAATTTTCTTATCTGTGCTTAATGTATACTCATAAATTTCATTTATCCATTCTGTTTACTAATGTACTTATTCAAATGTGTTAAATTTAAGCATTCTTGGACTTTGTGAGTTTTGATTCACACAGAAATTTTTAGGATAGATTAACTATGTAAGTCATGGACATACTATATATAAAAAAATTATAAACAAGTAGATGAAATTTTCAAATAATTATATTGTAGTTTGACATCAAAATGAGTTATTTTCTATAGTTTGCTAATTATACAGTAGACTCCTGTACAATGTGGGGAATACGTTTCATGTTATAGGAAATTGCATTATATGAGGCATGCATTATCAGATAATTTTATGAAAATTTAAATTTGTCTCCAAGTTCCAGCATTGATTGCATATTGCTAATGAGATGTGTATTAATTTCAAATATGATTTTATTGTATACAGAATGTTAATTAATTTGCTTTAAAGAAGGTTTCTTTTAATAAACAAAACAGAATACAGATAACTAAATTTTAAAAAATATTATATAAAAATAAATTCATATAAAAATCATATCAATATTATATATAAGGACTCTGAAAAATCGAATTTATCTAATTCAATGGAAAAGCTGTTAAAGTTGTCATGGAAATGAAATAAACATCATTTGGTTTTTATTACAGACAACAGATATTATGAATAACACTAAAAACAAATTTCAACAGATATTATGAATAACACTAAAAACAAATTTATCTTATATGTTATATAGGATTGTTTATACCATTGTATGAGTACCAGTCCCAATTTTTTCATTGCATTATACAAATTCATGTTATGGGAGAATGCATTATACAGGAGTTAACTGTAATTTCACAGTTTATTGATATCTGAATGTCTTAAATAAATTTTATTAATTCAATATTTTTTTTATTGCTAAATATGTATATTTTTAATGGCTTAATTGTAAACCCTAGATTGTTTTTATAAAGACAAAATTTATAAAAAAATTGTTGCTTGGTGTATTCCAACTAATATGGTAAGTAATGTTGATATAATTCGAAAGTATTTGTATAATTCAAAATTTTTTAATGTTTAAACATTAATATTTTAATTATTTCAAGTAGCAAAAAGGATTTTATGATTTTAAATACTAAAATTTATAAATAAATAATTTATACTAAAGATTCTCACTGATTTAATAAATTAATTTCACATGTTTTGATATTCATGTTCTGTCATGTTACAATTTGATTTCAGAAAATCCAAATTTATATAAAAATATCTAAAAATAAATTGAAATTGAGGAGTTATATGGAATAAGGTACTAAAGTACTTTAGATACAGTTTTCCACAAACTGTTTGTTTGCATAACTTATGTATCTGGCTTTACGGAAAAACGTACTCCCATATCATTCCATTGAAAACAAAGCAAAAACAATGCTTTATCCCAAATCACTCCTAGAAGGCATTACTCTGCAACAAGATGGCAGCACCGATGCAAGTAGCATAATGCATGAAGATAGTATATTATGATTGTTTTTCTTGAAAACAAACTCATACTCTAAAACAACAAACAACTGAAAAACTAAATGCTGTTGAACCCCCTGGTTGTTACTGAATGTAACAACCCCAGGGGGTTCAGCAGCATTTAGTTTTTCAGTTGAATGTGCTATAAGTGACAGTGAGATGAGTAATGAATTTTGAAATTTAATTTTATGGAATAATGTACTTAAGCAACAGTAATATGCTATATGGAATAATGTACCCCAATGTTATGTGTACATTCAGTTTTATGGAAGAACATACCTATTTGCAGAAATAAAGTTACAGTTTTCTCAGAAACACCTTAATATTTCTTTGTAGTTGATTTACTATCTTTAAAATATTGTAATTAGCTACTGCACAACAACAACTTATGATTATTTTATAATATAAACAAATATAAGTTTTTTTATTTAAACTTTTTGGTATTTTTCAGTTTAAATTACCATATTCCATATAACTCCTCAATTATCATCATCAAAAACACAGATGAATGATGACAGATCATCAAAAATAGAATAGCCAGATTAATAACTGAAATCTCATACAATCCTTAATGTATTTTGCAATGGATGAAGGTAAATAATATATTAATGATTCTTTAATTATTCATTATATCTAAATCAATGAAAAATTGTTGCATTATATTTTTTATTTTTCCTTATATATATTTAAGATGGAATAATATAAAATAGGATAAGAAGAATATGATTAACCCTTTAGAAGTATACAGTTAAAAATAATTTGCAAACACACTAACTCTGGTTTATGAGATTAAAGCATTTCTGAAAAATTCTCATAAATCAAGGTCTAAATTGCCATTAAAAAAATAATATAGTGTGCTCCAGAACAAAAAAATGTAAATGCTTTTCCTTGTATATGTTGAAATATTGTCAAATTACATAAACAATAGAAAAATAAATTATATAAATAGCATTAACTGTTATGAAACAATAATAAATAATGCAGTTTTCTTAGAGAAAGTTCCTAATAAAGAAATCAGCAGTCAGCATAGAAGCACTACAACAACTTCCATTCTTTTAGATCACATTTAGCATAATATTCAGATGATAAATGATAGATGTCATTTATCATCTGAAGGGTTTAGGTTCAATTTCAGGTTCTATACCCTACATTTAGAGAGATCTGGATCTAGTCCTTTAATCCTATCAATAAACATGACCTTATAGTATAGCAGTTGCTTACCATCTTGGAATATTGGGTTTAATTCAGGTCCCACAGCTTCAGTTTTTACAAGAGTCCTGACTTAGTCTGCTAAACATCCTTCAATCTTCCTCTTGATCAAACCAGGGATGTGGACATTCAATGCTAGGCACTGGATGTCATTTAGTAATTGTTATTTGAAAAGTGGTATAAATTCATAAAGAAAACTTTGTAACTGCACCATTCTTTACTAATCTTTGATTAGAAAGCAGATAAAAGCTGGAAAGAGACTGAAAATGTCTCAAAAAGTTAATGCCAGCTATCGTTTAACAATCCCATAAAATATCTATCCTTCGCAAGAAAATCTTTAACATAATAATTCAGTACAAGTATTATTTCAAAAACTAATGATGATAATGGTATTAAATGTTATCATCAACAAAAAGTAAGAGTTTAATGAAAATGCCATTTTGAAACATTCACATAAAATTATGTAATTGTCTTCTGGATGGCTGCTTGATAAAGCATTGGCACACAAGTGAAGGATCCAGTTTCACTTCCATATATCACACATCAGACTTTTTTTATAATTGGGTTTGGTCTTAAGTCTATGAACCTATTCATTGTGTTGAATCAATCCCATGATGGGATTGATGGGATTACTTGAGTGAATATGCTTTAAGCATATTCACTCAAGTAATCCCACTGCTTTAAGGACCTGGAATTGAATTTATTACCTTAAAAATATATACAGCTAGTTCTCGACTTACGACCATGATCGGTTCCGACAGACCAGTCATAACACAAATTGGTCGTAAGTTGAGTAGGCTATATGTACACTGTACAATAATGTGAATTTATGTTATAAATTCACATTATCGACTTCACATTCGACTTTACAATTGTGGTCGTAAAGTCGAATGGTCGTAAGTTGCATAGGTCGTAAGTTGAGAACTAGCTGTATCCAACTTTGATGCTAAGGGAATATTTTAACTGCCTATTTGAAAGCTTTTGGTGATAATTAATTTATTTGTCAAGAACAGTATCATCTGTTTTCAACATTGTAAAATAAACAATGCTAAAATGGAAGATGAATCTGTTTCTAACAAAATTTTTTTAATATCAAAAAATAAGTTCTATAATCTAAGATAAAAAATATATTGGTATAATTGAAAATAAGAAAATAAAATAAAAATATGATTAGTATCACAGTTAAATAGAGAGATTTAGAAATCAAATGAAAAGAAATTCAATGTAATCCCTGATTTAATTATATAAACCTTTAAACAATTTAGAAATAATTATAAAAATCTCAGTAAAAATGAATTTAATAATGAACTGAAATAAAAAAAATGAACTATGCACAGCAAGAAAAATAGTTTGCCATGTATATAGAAACAGATGATTGATCAGAAATTGCTGATAGAGATGTGTTTGGCACAATTCTAGAAAGTGCATTAATAGTAATTCCTAATATATAACAGGTTAATATATGTAGTAGAATATATTTTTTTTAATTTATCAATTTTTTGATGTTCACTAAAACTAAAGTCTAGGATTCTTTCTAAATAAAATTTTTAATACGTTGAAATGTATTAAAAATTTAGAGTTTGTTTCATATTTAGCTGATACTATATTTTTATTCTAAATTTACAATAAAATTTGCATAATCACCCTTGTATTTTGTGAAGAGATTAACTCTGACCTATCCTACTTATTATTTTATTATGCTCTCATTATTTTATCATTATATTCATCATTATTTAACGTATTATATTTTGTTTAAGAGTTAACTTACTTCCATGTTCTCCGTTGTAGTATTTAATAATTACATGCTATGAAACGGACATTCGTCTTCGGAACGAGCTTTCTCGGTGTGTGACGTCATCTCATCTAAATAATTTTACCACTGATCCGATATAATAAGAATATAAGAATGATCTTTTATCGATGTTATGTTCGGTATTATGATTTAACTGTAAAGAGGATGACATGAATT
>WUQG02423558.1:0-38997 GCA_011317285.2 Androctonus mauritanicus | reverse complement strand
ATATCTAATGGACAATATACAGGATGTCCAATGGATTGAAAATGCTATCTGGGTTAGCTAAAAAAGATCAGTTAGGTCAGTTGACTTTTACTGAAGTCAACTGTTACTTTTTTCGACTTCAGTAAGAAGTTCAAGGCACACCTACGACTACAATCAAATCCATAGTACCAGCAGTTCCTAGCGCGGCTAATGTAGCCATGTGGTACATACAGTTGGTGTTCTCATAGGATACGACTTATCAGGTGTAAATGTCCCAGAGAGCGTATAGGCAAACCTTATCAGCATCCAGAATATTTTCTGGGGGGAAGGTATAGCAGAGTCAGCCAAGATGAAAAATTTTTTAGGGGGGAAATATAATCGGTAACGATGATTTTTATGTAAGTTATATGATGATAAATCTGCGTGATAGGATTCTAGAAAGGCGAAACGAAAAGTTATCCACAGAGGAATAACATGATGATATGCTTAATGAATTATTCATATAAAAGCTAGTAGTTGATTGATTTGGATAGATTGCCCCAGATAAGAATGTTTAGAGGGGATATAATTGAGAAATTTGACTCCAAAACGTGGAATTAGTGGTAATGCAAATTGAGTAATAACCTCACACGTAATTTGTCCGTTTTGTTTAAATTCTGCTAGACAAATCCCATGCCAGATAATTAAGATTTAAGCACAACAGCATTCATTTATTCATTATCTAATTTTGATAGAGTTCTTTCTTATCTAAATGTAACAAGACAGGTGTATATATATATATAATCTGCTAGTAAAATTAATATCTATTTTATAAGAAGCGACATATTAAAAATAAAAATAAAAAAAATCTTCTCTTCTTTACTGCGCCGAATTAGTCATTCTAATTTAATTCTTCTTGAAATAAAAATAAAAAAAAAACAAAAAGAAATAAATTAATTCGGAAGAATGCAGTTTTCGTAATAGAACCGTTCCGCTTTTATTAAAATTATACAATGACAAGAATTTCTCTTATTATAATCGATTTATCTCTTTAAAAAAAAAGAGAGGGAGGAAATATTTAAAAAAAAAAAAAAAGTGCTAATTTTCGGAAATGTAATCCATATACCTGAATGAATTTATCTAATTCATTAAGTCTTTGTTGTTTGTGTAATTTCCGAATTAAATTTTTAAAATTTCTTGTCTTATATTTAATTGAGTTTACTTTATTAAATTTGTTTAAATAGTAACATGACCGATAGATATTTAAACTAGCTTATGAACAGATTTGCTATTAAATTACAAAGTTTGACGTGTGCATTATGATGCTTTTTTTTTTCCTTGTCGTCACTCTATTATTCTTATTTTATTTTATTTTTTAACTGGAAGAATTTAGTGTATAGAATTTTTTTTTATATTTTTAATTCTTACATAATATCGTGACTGTCAGAAATTATTCTTTAGATATGGTACATAGAAAGAGAGAGAGAGAGAAATACATAGCGTGCAACAAATTCCTTCATTCGAAACTTCCATTTTGACAGTTCAATGACTGTCTACGTGTTGTAATAACTACGAATTCCCAAATCCTAACAATAAGACACTAAGATGTCTGTATTAAACGTAACATGCAATTATTGTATCGATCGCTGTATCATGCGAAACTTTACTTTGATCGTTTATGATAAAATTACAGTTACTTTGAATATCTAGATTTCCTGAATTATTATTATTATTATTATTATTGTACAGATCGTTATCAAAAGAAGAAATTTCATGACTGAATGTAGATATGAAGATTAAAATGTATTGAGTATCACGGATTGTAAATTTTACATGATATAACTGTTAAAATTTTTACATATTTTTTTTTTTTTAATATATAATTGAATTAAAATAAATTATATCTGACAGGATGAATTAATAAATTTTTCATTACTTTTTACGAATAATAAATGTCGAAAATTCTTTGACATGTATAAAGTACCTCGATATTCTCACCCAGCTCTTTACAAACGTAAACGCATTAAGTCGCCATTTTGGATACGGCGCCATCTTGAAATAAATTTGCATAGTTCATTGCTTGCGTTTATTTAACCAGCTACCAACTCATTTACTATATAAATTTATACCAAAATGGGTCTTTATTAACACAAACGTCCCATTAGCATGTTCATCGGTTATGTATATAAACACGTCTTCAGATTTTTAACTTAAGTATCGAGTTAAATTATAATTAGTCTTCTATAACTTAATTTAATATTATTACAATTAATTATAATAAAACAGATCGTTAATTAACATTTATAAATTTAACAATGGCCATTGTACGACTTTTATTATTTAAGAATTGTTTAGTAAATTATTCAAGGCATTTTCTTTTTTTTTTATTTTTAAATTATACACGAACGAAAAGATTCTATTTTAGAAATATAAACAGTGCATTTATTTTAACCTAATATATAATTTATAAGGTTAAAATTTGCATGAGATATATTCATGCAGTCGCCATATTAATGTTCCTGTAAATCTGATGATAGAAACACTTATTAGCATTGCTAAAAGTATAGGAAACCATAATGGGAGGTGACTTTTATTCTATTAATGACTGTTTTATACTCCCTCTGAAGCATTTTATGGTTGACCATAAAGATTCTTTTTGATCCTAGATCAAGAAATACGATAAATATTTTTGGCAAAAAAATATAATAATAATATAATAGAACTATTAAACATAATTTACTAGGAAAGTAATTTTAGATTTCCTTTTAAACAGTAATTTATATATATATATATATATATGTTTCCATGATTTCAATTTTTTATTAATTTATTTAACTGATTTAAAATTCTTCTTAATGAGATAAAAATTTGAATTATAAAAGGAATAATAATAATAATAATAAAAATATCGATTTTTTTCTCTCTCTCTCTACATCTGAGTCGAGAACGATAAAGAAAGATCTGATATTTAAATCAACAGTTAATGTGATAACGCATTAACTGCAGTGCTAAATATGCATCAGAAATTAAGGATTTAAAAATGAGAGAAAATTTTCAAGAGAATTGTTAAACATGTCGAATGGTGTGCTTAACCTTTTAAAATTAACTAGACGTAGGTAGGTAGGATAGATGGATAGATATAACTTATATCAAGCTATTTTTGTATAACTTATTCGTTTAAAATTTATATATATATATATGTGTGTGTGTGTAAAATGCACAAGAAGAAATTGTGTTATGAAAAATTATAATAATAAATAACACGAAAAAAAACTATATATATATATATATATATAAAATAAGGACATGCATTCAATCTGGACAAATCTAGGAAGTAATATTCAATTTTTTCCCCCCTGCTTGAATTTTAAATAAATAAATAAATAAAAACGAACTGAAGAATACTTGAAAAATTGTCAAAAAGTTTGAATTTAAACCTAGAAATATTTACAAAAAAAAAAAAATTCTAGAAAGACGTAAAAAATTGTTTTTAAGAATTTGTTGTGACATTATAAAAAAAATATATATATATATATACTTTTTCATTATTATTTGAAGCATCGCACTATTTATATAGAACGACTTTTTTTATTTTTTATTTTTATGTTCTATTATAACTTTCAAGTAAAAGCAACTTTAGTACTGTACTTGTTTTCTATGAAACTCTAATTTGTATCCGAACTAAACAAACACACAAAAATATTTCTATTAAAATTTCAAATTAATTAATACAAAGTAAACATACTATTGTGTATCTTCGCTTATTCATCTTAGATCATTAATTATTTAATTATATCATCCTTACTAAGTAACTTAATACCGAAAATTTATTATAAACATATTTTAAAATCGAAATTTATGAATTATAAATAAATTGTATGGAAAAATGGAAGTTTATTTATCAAATAACAATTTCTTCTTATACAAATTCAATTTTGGAGAAAAGAAAATAAACCTTTTAACATAATTGGCCAATCAAATTCCTATTGATTAATACAAGATGACGTACCGCAAGAATATTCAGAAGCTAAATAAAAAGAATATTTTTTATTATTTTTTTTTTTTTATTTTCTTAGATTGAAGTAATATTGATTTATTTTCAATTCTACTCTTTAGTTTAGAGGTTTCTGTAATAATGCAGAAAGCTTTTCCGGATTCAATCTTACTTATTCCATTATTAATTAAACGGAAAATTTTCTTACTTTATTTAATAGAATTATTTATTATGCTGCATTTTATTCGGAAAAATAACACCTACATAGCAATTTGTATAAGTATTTAAAAAATATATATAAAAAAAAAATAAAAATAAAGTATCGATTAATTTTTAACTACCAAAACTACCTCAAGGAATACACTCCAGCAAACTTCGATGCATTCAGTTTAGTTAGTATCAATATAATAGCATTTCTTTGTGTATATTTCCAACAATCGATTTTTCGTAATAATAACATGTGACGTAACAATCGAATTTAACAATCAGAATGTACATTATCTTATATTACGCCCGCGAAAAATTGAAAAATGATTCAAAATCGATATTGTTAGGGAATAATTTTGTTATTATTATTATTTTTTTTTGTAGTAATAAATTATAAATAGTAAGCAACCCGAAAATTTTCTCTAACGCCAAGAATGAATCGATTTTGATAAATTTCTGCATTCGTATCAAATTAAAGAATACATTTTTTTTTTTTTTTCCCGATAGAAACAAACTCGAATTTCGAATTTTCATACTAAATTATGGAAGTTAAGTAAAGGTGAAATTTAAAAAAAAAAAAAATCGTGTAAATAAAAAAAAAATAAATAAACAAATTTTTTTTTCTATTTTGAATGTTTTATATTGTATGCGATGAAATAAAATTTAAATATTTACTATAGTAAATTCTTTAAAATTCCAACGTGATCCTATAGAGTTATTAGATTTCTAGCAAAGAAGCCTGTTGGTCGACGATATCCTCATAACCTTTCAATTTTTTTTTTTTTTTTTTTTTATCCTTTTCATTTCTTTGTAGATAGTATTTTTGGGTATGTCATTCAGCTTCTGAATAGAGTTGCAAGGAAGATTTCACTTTTCGAAACTAAATGTAAAGGTAACAGGCAGTAAGATGGCAAAGAATAATGTTGATATCATTTTTATCATATTTTTCACTTTCGAAGGTCAAAATGCTATCGACCTATGCCTTATATGTATTTATACGATTTGTATTTTCCATCAGAGATGGAAAAATATCCATAGCATTTTAAAATTCGCATTTATGTTTAAAGAAACAGCATTCAAAAACAAATTTGAATTAAAATAGAAGTTATATATATATATATTTTTTTCATATTTTCGTCCATTACAAGATTGAATTATAAGGTTAAATTTTTATGGACGACTTTTCAGGTTGTTTAAGATTTATCAAATATTCATGATATTTTCTCAGAAGTTTTAAAGTTGATCTATCTCTTCATCAATGCGTGTTAAGCATACATCTCTAGCGAAACTTTGCACTCTTGATAAATATTTTAATTTTGTAGGAATTTTTTTTGTAATTTTTTTGTTTTTTTTTGCTGATCTTTTGGAAAATACTATTAAAAAACATTACTATCGTAATATGAAACATGAAATTTAATTTTTCTTCTGTTTGTCTCCGGTGAAAACTGGATAGTTTCTCGAATAACTTATCTAATACATTAAAATTATTAAATATTTTAATGTCATTTTTACTAACCGAGAAACCATAAAAACTTTTGGTTTTCGGTTGATGTTTCGAACGACAACACAATCTGTTTATTTTCCAAGTAGATTTTTTTTTTTAGAGATCGATTTTAAGAGGAAAAACTTGCTTTGAAGTTGATCAGATTATTGAGTATCTGAACATTTTACAAAATAAGTTTTATTATATTATACATTAAAGAACAAACACATATATCTGTAATTCCGATTTTATTTTAATATAAAATATATTTTTAAAAATTTTATCAAAAAAACATGATGATAATAGCAACAATAAACAATTTTTTTTTTCATTCAAAATAACTTTCTGTATCACAATTCACAAACATATAACTGCTGGAAGCAGTGATAATTATCTTAAAATTTTTATATATTTTTTTACTTTGATAGTTATATATATATTTTTTTTTTTTACATAAAAATGCAATAAAATTCCTTAAATATGTTGCCATATTTTAACTTATAAAACTAAAATTAACCAAATATTTCGAATAAAATTGTTCGAAAATAACGCATTATACGTCGAATTCGGTTTTTAAAAACGTTACAGAAAATTGCGTTATTTAATAAAGAATTTAAATTTTATGATTATCATTGATGTCATTTTATTGGGCAATTTATTGAGGAAATAAATAAAAATATATTATTATTTTTTTCTTTCTAAAAATAGGATATAAAACAGAATCGCGAATTTAAAAAAAAAAAAATCTCTTTTGCAATTTTCTAAAATGACCGTGTAAAAAAAAATTCATTTTAACGATTTTTAGGTTATTCGAAATCGAAAAGTAATTATTACTCGCAGGAATGTAACTCAATTTTTGAATTAAAAATGATTTATCGCTATCATTGGTTTGATTCTGCAATTAATAATAAAGATATTTATGTTAATAACTTTTCCTTGTTGTTGTTGTTGTTGTTGTTGTTGTTTATGATAAAAATGCCGTTACATAAATGGATATTTAATTAACTAGAAAAAACGAATAATAGATAAGATTGCAATTTGCTTTTAAACTAAAAGTTTATATAGCAGAATGCAACATTATCTACGCTTTCAGAAACATTAAGGTTAATTTCTAAGCTATTAGAGTTCATATTTATTATTTTTTTAATATCTAAAATTTGTCTTTTTGTTCTTAAAATAGTTCAACCAAAAAATTTTACTAAAAAAAATTTTTACTTTTAATGATGTCAAAAAATGAGTATCGAAAATTGAGTTGAAATTTTTATTTATAATTTCTTCTGTTTCTGCTTTTCTGTTGCATTAAAAATTTTGAATATTTTAATACTTTTTTTTTTTTAATAAAAGAAGTTTTAACAATTGTTAAATAGCAACAATTTTATGGGATTTTTTCTGACTCTTTCGTAATTCATCTTTTCTTTCTTAACTTTCGTAGCGAAGATGGATAACTAAGTGAGACTACACAACATTCCTTAAATCTCATAAATCCTACTCCGCTAATTTGTATTGTTTCTCCATGAAAAATTTTCAACTTTATGGCTCCGGTAGTATCGATAAAAATTAAGATTAAAAAAAAAAACAACTTCAGATAAAAAATCGCTTTATTTGCTTGCTCTAGATACTCATAATTAAGAACACAAAGTTCAATATCCTCCTGTTATTAATCACTTCATTTTTCTTCTCGACAATGAAAGTGTTCAGGATTTATAGCCCACAAGTTGAAACTTTCCATCAAGGGATACAATCCTTTTTTCTGTATCAATACCAGAAACGATCTGCTAGTATACGATCAATCCGATATATCTCAACCCTGGTAATAATTTATATCTAGCAGTTTGCGCTTGAAATCTATGAGCCAAACAACTTTTTATATTGTGTTTGTAGATTAAGTAGTGGTGCAAGGGAAAGATTCTTTATGGTTTTCAAGGTTTCCATTATATGGTTTGTCACTCCATTCCGATTTTTTATGGGCTTAGATGAGTTATACTGCTACTCTTTCATTCCGCCATTTTCACTTTAAAACATATTTCAATGTTAAAAAGAAAGATTCCGATTGATAAAAACGGAGAGCAAACATAACTGAATATAATTTATTTTAACAATAATTTTTTTTCCTTTTTTTCTGTTTATTTCGTGTTTTTATTATTCAGTTTTTTCTAGCAATTAACTTCTTGGCATAAGAATGTTTTGTTAAAGTGGAAGTTAAACACAGGCGATGCGAGTAAAGAGAGTTCTCACGGAAAGTTGGCAAACTTTAAATCTTAAGAGAGTTTGCCAAAAAATTATTTTTCTTTCTCGAAAAAATAAAAAAAAAAAAATAAATAAATAACTTTTAACTTGCATATAGACTCAGCTTTAGTTTACCTTAAAAATATTTTACTTCAATTTAACTTTAAGGGAGAGGAAGAGGAAAAAAAAAAAGAAAAATAAAATATTTTTTCGGTAGAAAAAGTTGAAAATATGACGATAAAGATTCGCATCGAAAGAAGAAGATAAGAATTTATTTTTTTATTTGGAAAGATGGAAATTCTAAAATGAAAGTAAAAACATGCGAAAAAGAACTCGAAAAATTATCGTCTACAAAATTTATATCCTCGAATATATTCGATCATACTTATAAAATAAAAATAAAAATTTAAATATCTTTTCGGTATAGAAAAATTAATGTGTGTGACATATGCGAGAGAGATGGATGTCTTCTGGTTAACTTTAATCAATAATAATATCTAAGCAGAAAAGACCTTCAAAACTTATAGATTAATTATGTAGGAAAAGATTATTCATGTGTGTACATGGCTTCAAAAATAGTTTACATTTAAACATTTAAATTTCAAAGCGAAATATTATTTATTGAAAACCTATACATTATTTATTGAATATGTAATCTGTGTTTATATGAAATATGTAAGCAGGGTTTAAATTATTCATACTTTTATATACTTAATGAACTAGTTTAGTATATAAGTAAACATTGATTCGAATGCTAATTAGTTTAATATAATATGGAAAAATAATTTAGGTAAAAATAGGTTTATTACTTAAATATTATATAGAGCTTAATTAAAAATAAATAAAATAAATTTGTATAAACACTTCCTATAAAGTGCAAGTTGTTAAAATTTGCATATTCGCAAAGTTTTCCCTAGAAAAGCTTAAATGGTTTTACTTCTAGAAATTAAAACGATAAAAATAAGAATTAATACACACATTAAACTTTTATTAAAGCTATAAACATTAATAAAAATATTCTTAAGATTTTTTTTTATATGTTGTTTCTAGTTTAATAATTATTAGTATTCGTCGCATGATGCGGTGATTTTTTTTTTTTTTTTTTGTGATATGAGGCATATGTACTGTATATAATGTTGATAACAATTTCAGGTCAGTTGATTTTAAAAAACCAGAATTTTTCTAGGAAATATAAAAAGAATCAATCTATGTAAATGCCAGTAACGATAATTTTTCTATATTAAAAATGCATAACCTAATTTTTTTCCAGTAATCAGTAAAATGTAAAAAGATATAAGTCTGCTTGTATCAAAACCGATACCTAAACTTGTATCAGCGATATATAGTTTTATATTCTAGTCCATATATCGATTGTGAATTCTCAATTGGTACAGTATATATATTGCTTGTTTTTTTTTTCCTTCTTCTTCTTTTTGATAGAAAGTAATTCTATTTCGAAACATATATTTTTACGACGATAAACTTGGTAGAATTTGTGTAATTTAAGATATTCAATAAGTTATAAATGTTTCTTTTCAATCAATCTGATCTTATTCAGTCTTCTTAGATGGATCATTTCATATAACAATAAGGGATTCAAAGGAAATCGAATTTAAAATCGATTCTAAACGAAAATCTATGGAATAAAAAAAAAAAAAAAAAGGAAAACTTCGTCTTTCCGTTGAGTCTCGGAATCAATTTTCATCAAATCGTTTATCTTATCGGATGAGATCGAATCGTATCGGTTTGACAACAAGAAAGTCAAACTGAATATATAGTTATTAAAAAAAACAAGTTTAGACTTGTTTGAATTCGATTTTTAACGTTATTACGTCGTATGTCATTGTTACGTCATCGCTCATTATTACGCAACACCGTCCAGAAAAAAGGTAAAAAAAAAGAATCTAGCTTGTTATCAAACACACCGAATCAGTTTCTTTTATTAAAAATAGAAAAATATAAGTAATTGATGAAAGATAATAAGAATAAAATAGTAACAGCAGATTGACAAAGAAAAATTAAATTACATTGAGTACATAGCAATTTCATTTTTTGATTTCTATGTGTGGAACGTAAGGCGGAGAAAATATAAGTAATAAAGTTTGCAAATATATATATATATATTTATTAAATATAAAAATCATACTTGCGCAGTATTCTTAAAAATCAATATAAACAAAAAATATTTTTTTTCGTTCTTTAAAGAGAATATGCAGTAACAAACTGGGGTATAAATTTGGAGAAATGCAAACAAAGAAAAAAAACTAAAACATACTTAATGTAAAGAAATAAATAATTTAGTAAAAACTTTTAAAGGAAATTATAATTTAAAAGCATTCTGTATGATAGAAGAATGCGAAGTTATGAAAGTTTTCTTTTATTTTTGTTAAATAATCAAGATAAAAAAAAAATAAAACAGCGAATATTTATGCATTATATACAAACAATGAAAATTTTTTATATACCGTATTTTCTTTTCTTTTTTTTTTTGTAAATGAGAATTTATGTAGACATCTATACGATGCAACAAAATTCATCTGCTAAACAACCATATAGTAAAAAGTCAAAATAAGAAATTTCTTTGCATATATTCATGAGTCAAAAATTGGATTCAAAATCCGATATAGTCGTTCAACATATATGCATATATAGTAAATGTTTGGTTTTTATTATGTTTTGTCAATTTTCTTCTTTTAAAACTTATCTTTCTGTAAACATCTTGTAATATTGTTTGTTCATTTAGTTCGATGATTCAGCATTTCGGCAGATAGCATTTTAGCAAAATGATAATAGAAAAGTAGTTTGAAATATTTGCAATTTCGTACTGACAAGATGGAGTTTAATATCATCATATACTACCATAGATCTGGTTTAATTCGTGTTGCAAACTTTGACATAAATCTTACGACAGTCCCGCGGGTTTCGGTTCTTTTTCTTTCTTATGTTCTAGAGAATTTATGATGTCATCTGACCTCCGATCTGCTATATGATTATCCATATTTTAGAAAATCATCTCTTTTGCATTTCTTCAGATTCGTCTTGAATTTCAGAGACTTCTAACAACTTCGACTGACTTATCATTATCAATTCTTTTTTTATATTAAGCTACTAACAAGTATGTCTACCATATACAGAGACATAAAAAATCCAAACATTTCTGTTAATCAATCAATTAATAAAAGTAATAAACTTCAGAACAGATAAATTAAACAAAAATAATTTTTAATAGAAACAAACTTGGATTTTGATTCATTACGCGAAATATATTACTTTAATGAGGTTTTTTTTTCTATTAAGTTCATTAATATCAGTTATAACCTTAAAAGATGTTATCCTCAACTGCTTACGAGTATTTTTATCTGGCATAGAGATATGATATTTGTTTTTGAAAATATTCATCTTCTGAAAAGTAAGTTTTGCCAAGATAGCGCTGCCAAAAGCGTTAACTAATGATCCCATGTTTGAAATCCATAACTACCTTCTTAATGATGATGGAATATTTAATTAATATTATACAAGCGTATCAATTATCAAACCATTGATTTTTTTTTTCGGTGTGGGGGAAAAATATAACAATATTTAAATGATTTAGTTTCCATTTTGTTGTTTATGCAGTTACATTTAGATCAGCTTCACCATACTGATGATTAAATTCATAAGTTAGATGGTTATATAGCATGCCAAAGTGATACATTATAGTTATACAAAGTGATCTTATTCATCATATTTTATACTCCTCTTTAATTGTCTGCATAATTTATTATTTTTAAGTAATATTAATCTATCCAAAACACATTTCTAACTTATTCGAGGATTTCAATTAATTTCGCAGTAATTTTGTATAAAAATCAATTTTTCACGAGATAATCCGACTATTTATAAAGATCTTTGTTTATTTAAAATTTAATGCTATCAAGTAGAAAATTACTTAAAATCTCGGCTATCAACTGCTAATTATTCTTTTACTCCAGAGGAATAAGATTCTCTTTGGCGAAATTGAGAAAATCCGCAAAATCCAATAATTCCCAAGATGCGAATTATGGAAATTTTCTCATTTTCTACAGGACTTATCACTTGTTACGCCATTAATTCTAATTGTCATAAATGATAATATCATTCTCGATATTAAAACAATTCGAAATTTAATATCGTAATTTATTTATTTATTTATTTTTTAAACAGATTAATATAAATAAAATTGGAAGAAAATAATCGGAAAACCGATTTTCCTTCAGAATATCCTGTCACTCTAATCTGGTAAACGGTTATATATTTTAATGATATTTAATACGCAAATATAACTTTAATATATAATGAGTTTAAACAATAATTTAGACAGTACATTTTTTTCTCTCTTAGTTTTCTATATTAGGTTAATACATAATTTTATTCGTTTTAATGATTTTTCTAGAAATGTATTCCGAAATGATCATTATTGACTTTATGAAGATTTAAATGGAATTTCTAAATACCTGACGAACTTTTTTTTTACCGAAAATGAAAACTTTGAACCATTAGCCATAAAATATAGAAATATTTAGAAAAATTCGAATATTCTAGATAATGAATAGTAATAATAATTTTAATTTTAATGTATCGAATAATAATAATAATAATAATAAAAAAAACATTCTGGAAATTACCGACGGAATTTTTTGATTCTTGGAAACACCATTTTTTCTATTACTCGGAATGTTATTTATTCTCAGAAATGAAGCAAATTTCAATATAGAAGTGACAATTACTTTTATGATTCGACTTCACGTTGTTAAGTAACAATAAAAAAAAGAAGTTTAGTTTTGTCGAACTGCTACGTTGACGTGTTTTATTTTTTTGCTTTTTATTCCTCTTCTCTTTTTTTTTCTCAGTTTGTAATTTAAGCTTGTACCATATTAATCTTTCGCGAATAGTTACAAAAATGAAATCATCATTAATCCAGAAACCTTTCTTAATCTGTTATTTATTTATTTTTTTCTTTTTCTTCTTCTTCTGTCTGCTTTTTTTTCGATTGAAGTGTCTTTTTTATCATATTTTTTTTTTTATTCCTGTATGCACAACAATATTACGTTAGATAAAAATTTATTATTATCGACTTATTTAAAATTTATTCGAAAGAGAAATTAAAATTTTTCGTTTTAAATTACTTTCTTTTTAATTAGAAAATTTATTGCACCCAGTCGATTTAGAAAGTTTTTAAAATTTTTAATTTGAAAATATCGAATCTCTTGCTAATTTTAAGAAAGAGAAAGAGAGAGAGAGAGAAACTTGGAAGTGAATTATGCGAATTTTAATCGTTTATAAAATTTTTAATAAAATGTTTATACACGTAATATTTTAAATCATAATTATTATAATATATTTTTATTTTATTTTATTTTTTTTCTAATGGAAAAGCGTTGTGTTTCTCAGTCGTGTTCTCAGTTTGTTTTCTCCTTTATGTCAACGTAGTTTGTTACCAAGGTCAGCTGTTTCCAGTCAGAAATGATAAGCTGTTCTTGTCTTTTGCCTCACTTAATTAATTTCGACCTAAGTTCTAACCTGAGGTAAATTAGCGTCACAGATTTTATCAAGTAATTAAAAGACTTAAAGGAGGAGCACTCCAGAGAACACGGGTGACTGATGAGGAAACTATTATTTCCATGGTTAAACATCATTCGACAGAACCGGTAGAAACATTCCTAAGAAAATACAAACTATATCTTTAAGCAGGTGAAGGATTAATCATGGACTACAGTACTCCATCGTTCCATTTTACCAGCTATAATTGCAATTATCTTCTTCGGATGCAGGTAATGATATCATCCGAACTGATATCATATCATATTGCTAGATTATAGTGCACTTGCCTATTTTTCTGTACAGCATGTTTCTTCTATAACGTTTCCACCGTGATCACGTATCGGTCGTACCCACTAATTTCTTTTAATTTTACATAAACAAACGTTAAGTTTTGGAGTAGCTTATGTCTCTCGCACGTAAACATTTTCACTTTTACGTAACATATTTACATAACTACTTTATATAGAGGTTATTTGCAACACATTTACTTAGAAATAGCCGTGTAGAGTTTCAAAGGACATCGATGACGTCAAAGCAAAGTTAACTTTTTCGAAAGTTTATAACCAACTGCTTATCGCCATTTCTAACTTACTTTCCCACTAATTGATAATATGGTAATAGAAGAAGTCGGGGGAAGAATTTCGATAACAGCTAATGGAGAAAACTACAGAGTCGTTTTTTTTTTTTTCCTATTTTCGCTGACGAACTGCTAATGAGCTATGAGATGCGTTTTATGAAAAGTAAAGAATATTTAAGTTGAAAAAAAAAGAATAAGGAAAAAAAAAAATGGTAAGTCGTTCGCTAAGCAATTTTCTCTTTCATTTTTGTTTTTTTTTTTTTAAAGTCATAAATACGTTGTTGACAAATTAAAACGACTTAAACTATTCAATCTTTTTAAATTTTATATTAAAAACTACTTATCGACGAAAATGATCGTGTATATTACGAAAGTTTTTCAAAATCTTATCAACTTATTTTCGGCACAAAAATAATAATAAACAAAAAAAAAAATTTTTTTGAATTTTGAAAGCTATAAAATAATTTTATTCTTATTTTTCTCCGAAATTAGTTTCGTGAATATCGTTCTGCATTTTGTACATTTTTTTTTTTTTTCTAATTATTTATTTATAGAAAATTCTTCTTCAAATATTAATTTTCTATTATTTTTTTTTTATGAAAAATAGTTTAAATTACAAACAATATATAAAAAAAAAAACTGTATTTAGGTGCAGTTCATTTTTAAAGACAAGATTTATTTATTTTTCAATTAAAGAAATCCAATTATCTTATAAAATTTTGTTTGCGAAAAATTTGCATTTTTATTTTTATATATATATATATATATATAATCTTCTTTTAGTTATAATTTTATATAAACAAGTATTAAAAATTAAAAGGACAACAGAAAAAAAAAAAAAAAAATTCGAAAGATTGGCATCCAATTTGCTAATTTTATATATTTTAATTCTCATATATATATATATATTTTTCTATTAATAGACTAATATAATATATTTTTCTTCATATAAAAAAAAAATTATTTATTATTTTGATACCTTAAAAATATATAAATTTATGGAGATATTTTTTTTTTTGCAAGTTTATACAGTTTTTTTTTTTTGTTTCGTTTAATAAAATACAAATAAATATTTATAATTAAAAAAAATTTATACATATAAACAGTTTGTTTTCTATTAAGTTTAAGTAATTTAGACATAAATTTCTTGGACGACAAATAAAGAATATTAGATTTTTAAAGTTGTAATTCGTGAAGTTTCTCAATGGCTTCACCATAACAATAAAATCCAATTTTTATTATTTTTTTTTAGTCTAACAATTGGATGAATTCTTTTTTTTGTTAATTTTACCCGTGGGTAATTGTAGCAACAGCATAAAGATTGATTTAAGTGGATTACAAGGAGTTGCACAGTTGTTTTCTCTTACTCTAACTCGAGATAAGAGAAAACGCTTATTGATTGGTTTTCACGTCAAAATACCGCGACGAATTTCCACTATGAAAAGGAGTTTAGGTGATTAATGAAGGGGGTGAGATATTCTACAAGACGCGGATTCTATCATCAAAATATCCAATTAAACTTATACATAAAATTTTATGTTTAAAACTGAAAGGTTAATAATTTTCAAAATTGATTATGTAAACCGATAATATTTTTTTCTTTCTTTTTTTTTTTACAAGTCTGACTGATATATATTATAAATATTCTCTTCTTTCTTATTAATTTACCGTCTTAATAGCTTAAAAATTAATTATATTAATATATAGTTAGTTTCTAAAACTGATTAAAAATTTTCTAATATTTTTATTTTATTATTTTTTAAATAAAGAAAAAATAAGTTCCACTTGTTACTTAGACGAAACACTTTATACAATCTTTGTTAAGATCAATATAAAAAATTTTATTATTATTATATACAGTATATATATATTTTCATAATTATTGAACCAATTACATCTGATTTTTTTTAAAAAAAATAAATAAATATTTTAAAACCATTGCTATTTTAATGAAGCGAAACGAAACGTTTTGCAAAATTGCATATAAATAAATTAGTCTCTCCGAATGCAAACATTTTTTTTTTTTTTTTTATTTTTAATGTTGAATAAATTTTCTCCGGATATCTCTTTTTGTTCTTTTTTTATTTTCTTTTTTAATAATTTAATTATACAGATCGTGAACGGATTTAAAATTGTTCGATGTTATAAATACTAATAAAGGCAAAAAAAAAAAAAAAAAAAAAAAAAAATTTATAAATAAGTAAATAATATTTGGTTAAAGCGTGAACAAGTAACCATCATAAGCGAAACCCCAAAAGTACCCTTGCAATATCGTATTCACCATAATGATATCACGTCAGGGCATAGTTTAAAGACACTTTGACATGTCGTGCTGGAAATTATCTTTTATGACCACGATTTTTGTTTCCACTCGAAATTCTTCGTTACCAGTAACTTTAACGTTAAAACAAACCGATTTATTATGCAATTAATGCAATAGATAAATGTATTTATATATATATTATATATATAGATAGATAGATATAGATATAAATCGCTTCAAAATTTGATTGATGAAGGTAGAGGAGCCGAACTATCTCTGCAATTTATTCCTGGATGTCTTCGATATATTTATTTTGTCTTCGATTTCTAAATGTACGACACATATCTCGACTTTACATCGTTCCGGACTGTTAGTTTTTCCGTTCAACGACTTTATTGTTTTAAAAAAAAAGAAAAAAAAAAAACTCTAAAAATAAAACTGCTGTCGATTTATATAGTACGGAAGAAGTCGAAAATCAATGACGTTCTTGTGTCAACAAGATACTTTCTCTCAATAAGTCTTGTCTAGAACTTTAAGACGATCAAAGATTAATGCAGTTTTTCTTTTATCGATTATGATAAAAAGATATATATACATTGAAATATATTTTATTTTTATTTTTATCAATCTGCAATATCAATATTATATAATATATTATATATATATATGAGACTGCTATAATGCTTATACAAGAAAGTTGAAGTGCACCGTTTCCCAAAAGTATTAAAAAATGCATCACGGGTTGCCCGAAAATTTATAAACACGTAGTAAGGGCTGTAGCATCACACAGAAAAAAAAAAAAATGAATAAAATAGTAATATGAAAGATGCATAACGTTAATATAATACATATAAGAGGAAAAATATTTTGCAATTTAATATTCTTTCACATAACAAGTTTTGCAGTTGCATCCATACCTTTATAACGATCTCTCCATCATTTTAGACGTCGCTTCGTGAAAGATAAGATATTGTTTCCTTCGGAGTTAATAACCATATCTAACAACGATAAATTTACTAAAATACTTTCAGTAAACTAGCTATTATACTTGCAGTTTTTACAAGATATATAAGCAAACGTTTTCGTATTATTATCATGGAATCATCATCACTTAAAGAGTAAAGGAGGTTTTCAGTAAGGATGGCATTCTGAGTTTCTTTTGTTATTTTTTGCATTTCGATGTTTTGCATAATTTTTAAATCTTTGGACGACATTTTTTAAAATGAGTCGCTGTACTAATCGATTGATATATTTTCCTCGTATCGTATTAGAAAACAAACATTAGCTTTTCTGAATAGGTTGTTTTTAGTGGAGATTTTTCATGACAACATGTGTCCGGAAGATGACAGACGACCACTATACAGTTCTACTCCTTTGTGAAGGGGAAATTCCTCTTTTTTAAAAAGAATATTGATGTATTGGTCGTGACAGAAACACTGTTGCAGATTGTAAAAGCAGAGGTCCTTTCTCAAATATCATCCCGACATTCGACAATTCCGTTTCGCTTATCGTATACAAACACTCGGCGCCATTTTGTTTTTCTCTTCGTGCAAAAAATGTCAATGTAAATCATATCCATGCAGTAGAATTTTATTCTCCAGACATTTTGTGTAGCTATTAATAAGAAAAGCAAACGGTTTGGAACGTATTGCCATAAAACTCAACCAATCAAATAATAATAATAATGATAATGATAATAATAATAATACGAAACGTTTGATAAGAATATATTAAAATTTGATTGAAATGCGAATTTGAATGAGTTTTGAATGATGTTTAGACAAGTTTTATACATTGAATATTCAAAGTGTTTTACTTTAGAATAAATTCGTTTATGCTTTAATATATTCTCCATTTACATCAATTTTGAATGACGCTTTCGAAATTTATTAAAACATAAATATTTAAAGTGTAATTATCCATTTAAATGTGTTATATATTTTTTTTTTTAAAGGTATATATAATGAGAGATTGTTATCATACCGCTGAAAGAACAGGATTTTTTTTTTCCCCCTCTCTCCTTTTAGACTGCACCAAAAGGGTGTTATTAGTATTAAAAATGGAAATATTTGATATATAAGTATAAAGATTCTCCTATTTTATACCAAAATACTATTTCCACATTCCCATTTTCGCCGTTTGCGTGGTATCTTCTCATAAAAATCCTTTCTGGAAATGTCAGATCGAAGATAACCAATCAATAAATAACTCTAACACGAAATTTTTACAAACTGGGAACTTTAAAATTGCCAAAATAATAAAAAAAAAAGTTGAATATTGCGAATGTTTTATTAATTTAAAAAAAAAAAAATGCTAAAATTTTAAAACATTATTCAGAATAAAAGCTAGAAAACTTTTTATTATAAGAGCATAATCAGTTTTCTCGCTATAAAGAACAAGCTAAGATACGTTTCCAAGAGAAATAATATTGTTTTATATTATTTTGTTATCGTATAAATAAACAGAAATTCTGTGTTATTTGTTTGAGAATTGCTCAAAAGAATTCCGAATTCTTCAACTTCTTTTTTTTATGAACACCTATTCTACTTTTATCAATGGATAAACTATTGAATCGCGTTCGGAAAGATAGTCCATAATGCGAAAAGCAACAATACACAATTGGTTCCATTGCTTTGAACTGTTTCTAAGCATCACGATTCTACTTTACTTAGGAAAAAGGAAATCTCTTGTGGAAAAAAATATATATATATATTTTATTCAATATACAAAAAAAAAAAAGAACCTGATTCATATACTTAACCATATATTATATATATATATAGAACTTAACTAAGCATACTTTGACCTAACATAACAATGCATATATGCATTATGATTGGTACTTAAAACATTTTTTTTTAAAGTTTGATTTCTGTATATCTATTAAATATTTATTTTTCTATTTATACGTAGTATGTTGCGGAATTATTACTGTTTTCAGGATGAATAATTTTCTCTTTTATAAGAATTGATTTTTTGTCATCTTCAGAATTTGTTATTACATAAAAAAAAAATAAAAAATAGAATTGGTATAAAGCATTAAGGTCTTAGAAGATTTCTTTTTTTTTCTCTCTCTTTGCGTGTCTCTGATCTCTAATTGCGTAATAAAAAAAAACTTAGATTTATCTTGTATTATTGAGGTCAATAAATATAACAATTTTATCCACTATCTTTAAAATGGTAGATCGAAAAAAAAAAAAAAAAGTATAAAGTAGTATATCTAACATTCTCACGATGACATAAAGGATTCTATGGCTTCCTTTTATATCAGCAGGTGGCAAAAGCGAAGTATCAACCAAGATTGGATCCTTGGGGATCATCTTAAGATTATGTTTCTGTCCATGAGATCATCTTTTTTTTTTATTTTTTAACAATGAAAACTTTTCAGATAAAAAAAAAAAAGGAAAATATAAACGTCTCTTCTAGGATTTCGATTTATGTAATACTATCTATAGATAATTGGTAATTATCGAACCATCCATAATTCACGTTTAACGGTAAATACACGTCTGCGAAAGAGAGTTAGATATTTGCTTTAACCAAACCGGACTGTTGACAACTTGGTTATCACAGTCGATCCAACAGACTATAACATCGACCAACCGCAGCGGTCACTTACTATTGAATCTGCTCCTCTTCAAAGAGATATTACATCAGCAATCATTGTAGTGATAGCTTTCCTTACAGAATCTTAATGTCAGACCCGTCTTGGCTTTTCGTAAAGAGATTTTTCAAGTGAAAATAGATGGCTAGGATACACAGAGCCCAAGAGATCATCTTATCAAACTTCTGTTCTTGACTTCCAACTCGTGGAACTGGAGAAGATAGCTCAAAAACGAGACATCAAAATTCTTATTTCCTATAAGATATCTGAGACTTCATATATTCAGTTGTCTCTAGGGAGAGAATTCTTTTTACGCAACACTTAACTCACAAAAAGACAACTCTTTTTTTTATATACAAGCATGATTCATCAAAATCTAGAAACCCATTCAAATAAATATTGTCAGTTCTATATATATATATATATAAAAGAATTGAAAACATATTAATAATTCTTTCTTTTTTTTTTAAGAAATATTTAAAACTTAATTTTAAAGCAGACAATAACAAGAAAATTATTATATAATTGAAAACAATTAAGTACGTAAGTCGAAATAGATTTAAAAATTCTTAAACAATAAAAATTTTCTAATTTTCTTAAAATAAAATTCCAAGAAATATATATTTATATAATATTTTATAAAGAATTTGTGAACATTTTTTTTTTTTTTTAATATTAATTAAACAATTTAAATGCATATAGAATATCATATTTATTTTTAATTAATTTTTATTCATTTTATAATATTTCTTATCTAATAATTATAAAACTTAATGACTTAAGTTGACTTTAAATTAAAAAAAAAAAAAAAAGAAAGAAAAATGTTTGAGGAAATTTGATCTGAGAAACAATTTTATCAATTAGCTTATACAAGAAAAATAAAAAAATAAAAAATTGAACAAAACATGTAAAAGTATGTAGTTCTAATTTTTATTTAATAAAGTAATTTATAAAAATATTTAAATTTTTGAAAAATTTTTACTTCTATTATTATCGTTATTATTATTATTTTTATTTTTCCAGGTAAAAAATAAAATAAAATAAAATAAAAAAATAATTTAAAATAAATTTAAAATACGTTATTCTGAACTCACGAAGAATAATTAATTAAAAAAAAAAAACAGATTTTTAAATTAATAAACTCCTTTTACTTTAATCACATTTATTATTTAAGGCACGTAACAGTTTTATTATTGATTTATTGCTTTTTTCCCCCCGATCTTTATAAATAAATAAATAAATAAAAATTTCTAATCATTTAACTTTTAATTTTTAAAATGCTTTCGTCAAAAAAAAAAAAAAAATTAAAAATAAAAGATATTGTTTTATAGATTTTTAAAACTTATCCGAGTAACTATTTATAACTAATTTCGTTCAATTTAGAAAATATTTAGAGAAAGATTTTTCTAGTTTGACAATAAATTAAATAAATTTCATTCGCGATTCAATATAAAAATCATTGTTTATAACGTGTAATTTTGAACAGATTTATATATAAAAATTATAGAAAGTATGTTTTAGTGTACATCGATCGAATTAAAAAATAAAAAATAAAAAAAAATCGGTCGTATTTTTATAATTTTATAATTAATATAGACCTTCGAAGATTTAAAATGCGATAAAATAATAGGCACACAAATTTGATAAATGAATTTTTTCTGCCTAAAATAAGAAACGATTTTTCTGTAAGTTCTGTTATATATATATATATGTAGAAAAAGAAAAAAGAAAAGAAGGTAAATCGTCAACGACAGATGTCATCTATCCATTTATCCATATCGTTCCGAATGACCTCAACTCGTGACTTTCCTAGATGGTTTCTGCTGTAGTAGATGAGATAGAACCAAGTCATTAACTAACAGATGTATGGAGTGAGAGTAATGTCATTTTATAAGCTAAACAAATATTTTGTACCACTCTATGCTTATCATTCTAAATATTCTGTTAGAATTGTTGATGGATAATACAGTAAAATATCGATCCACGCCTCCTCTTCAGTATTGTAAATTCTAGATGTATATTCTCAGTTATATAAATATATATATTTACAATATTCTTCGTAATCTGTAAGAGAAAAACTTATTTCGACGAGACAAAGAATAGTTTTCGGAATAAATCATCATAAAATAGAAGTATAGGTGTTTGTTCTGAAAGAAAAACGAAAATTTGAAAATTTCTGTTCTTTTGTGTTAGTGCTTGAATAGTTTCCTTGACATTTACTATGTGTTACTATTCACATTTTCCAACTGCGAATACTTCTCGGTTGAAGAAAAGCGTTTTAAGGGATTTTAGACTAAACTCGCTGTACTAAATCAGATCGAATATGTGTGGAATGTTCTTGAAAGATGTCCTTATTCTCTTTCTGGCATGATTCTTGACAGAGCTCTGGTTAAGAATGAAAGAGATTTTTATAGGATTTTCTTCAACTTCTTATAAAAAATTTTCTCTTATTTTTATGTTATCTGCATAATATATATATATTATACAAAGTAGAGAGATATGATATTACAAATCAGATATTTTCCATAAGAAATTTTCTCTTCTTATAATAAAAAAAAAATATATATATATATATACAGCATTTTTTTTGTCAAATATATATATATATATATATTTCAGAATGCATTTTTTTAAAAATATATTGTAGGAAATATTTAAAACTTTAGGACATTTTTGTATAACATAAATTCTATTTTTCGACCGTAAGCTTGTACTAAATTTATAAAAAAAAAGAAAAAAAAATAGTCACGTTCTTATATATGCTATGAACATATCGAAATTTTTATTATTAAAAATATTTCTAAAAATTTTAAAAACTTAAAATCGATTTTAGATAAATTATAAATGAGATCGTTTTAAGAAAAAATCCAGTTAAAAAAAAAAAAATTTATTTTTTCGAATTAAATAAAACATAAATATTTTTTAAATTTTTCTATTAATTCGAATTATTATTGTTCGTTATTAATTCGCATCGTTCAAAAAAATATATATTTAAATTTATTCAAATTATGACGAAATATTTTTGGGGGGTTCCGAATTACCCCATATTAATGTAGCACGTTTCTTACTTAGCTTACAGTGATTAAGATTTATAAATATAAGTTACTTATTAACTGTAAATTATTATAGGTAAATATATAATAATTAAATTAATTTATGGAACAAAATTAATGATTTTTAAATAAGCTGGAATATACTTAAGATAATTTTTTTTTTTTAGATTAAAATAAAAATAAGTTTATACTAGAAATATTTAAATTTTACATATTTTTATTGTTTAGCACGTAATTTCATTTTTATACTTATTATATATTTCTTGTGTGAAATTCTCTTTATCTTTTTTTAAAGTTTTAAAATCATTATATCGCATTAAATTATATTAAAAAAATTTTTTTAATATAATTTTTATCGAATCATTTTTCCCATCGCACTTACTACTATCGCCATTTGTAATTACTGTATCATTATTACGAGTTTGTCTTCCGCATCGCTTACTATCTTTATGCAACTATTGAATAAATAAGTACCGGTAATAAAAAATAAAAAAAAAAAATAAATAAATAAATTTTCTTCACTATTATGTAATAGTAATATCTTTTTGTCTTACAGAAAAATGGGATTATTTGTGAAAAATTTGATGAAAATTTATGAAAACAAGCTTTTCGCAATATATGTTTTATTCATAGTATACGCTTCAGCTACAACAGTTGGACAACACGTAGCAACAAGTAAGAGTTTTTCCTACAGGAATTTTTCCCATTAACGACATTATTTATGTACTAAATTATAATTAACTAACTTATGCATGTTTTGGTATTAAAGTATTATTATTATTATTATTTATTTTTTTTTGTAAACATTGATAATTTATAAAGCGTAAGATTTAATTTCTTTAGTATAATTAATAAATTTTAGCGTAGTTAGTAACGCTATCAACTCTTTAATTGCATTACTTTTCGACATGGTGCAAGGATATCCGCTTCACTTATTCTCGTTTCTTATCTCTTTTCGTCGAAAGATGCTTGTTTGTTCTTGGCTAGAGCATCAGTTTATTCTTATTGTTCCGTAATGCTCTTATTAAATATAAGTACTAAAAGAATTTCGGCCATTATAAGAAAATTTTTTTTTTTTCCTCCTTTCGAATTTTTATTCTAATCTTTTATTTAAAAAAAAAATAGAGTAGAAAAGATAAGTATGACGTTTTCAAAAAAATAATGCAAGAAATTTTCTGCTCCATTGGATATTCCAATAAACAAAAATTCTAGAAATTCTCGTATCTTGGTAACGGAGTAACTTCTTACATCCTTATTACGATACACGTAGCAGTTTTCTACTTTGATTTTTGTTTCGTTTTAAAAATATGTAATAAAAGAAGAATGAGTAGCTCATATTTTATTTAATCTAGTTTTGAAATATAGTATAGCACTTTAGTGTATATATATATTTTACTTTAAACTTTCTAGAAGATTTTTGACATTACGTTTCGTGTATACGTACTTGTAACGTGTTTATATAACTTTAAATAATTAAAAAATAAATAAAAATTGTGTATATAATTTCCAATTTTAATTGGAAACTGTGTCTTAACAAGAACATGATTTCTGGTAGTAGAATTCGAGAACGACTTTTTTTTTTTAATTTTTTTGTGGTGGCGAGAGGAAATCCGGAAACGGGTTAAGGCGAAGTGTTTCGGATTAAAAACTTTTTGGATGTGGATAAATAACAGTTGAGGTTGTTATTGATACCTATTGCCGGAGAAGCAACCGCACCCTCCGATACTAGTGGATCAGCCCAGCGAGCCTTCGATCTTTCACCGCTCACAGCTGGATTCACGCACTTGCAGCCTGGAGTTGCCACCAACCTGTAAAGCTTTGGTGTGTACACCAATAGTCGTGACATGGGTATCTGGCCACTAATACATTGATAACAGAGTCAATGAGAATTCCCGAAGTGATTCAATAGGAGAAAATTCCAATTTAGGATTTAAAAACTATGTGTTACGGATACATATTTGTGTTGTTTGTTGAATTTTGGTCCAATTTCAATTTCTTACTAGCGCAAGGTGAGTTACTCGATAACTTTTCTTAAACAAATTATAATCGGGAAATAAAATAAAAAATTTCGTTTTATAAAAGCTGTTACTTAAAGCATATTCGTTTCTCGATAATTCAATAGTTTTATCGATAAAACTTCTCTCTTGACGTGCATTATTTCACTTTTATAACGTTAAAAATTTTAAAATATTTAAATAATAAATTTAAGAATTCTTAATATTTTTTTATTTTAAGTTTCTTTAACAATAAATATTTAATTTTTGTTAGAGAATATTTTCTTTAGTCTATCACTAGAGTGGATTATTGTTTAATTCGTTGGCATATGTTGTTTTTTTATTTTTATTATTTTTTAAAGAAGATATTTCGATACTAGTCGAGGCAATCATCCGAAATGCACTTTTTTTCAGTACAGATATTTGTTATCCTTCTAAATAAGATTTCATTATAACGAAGAGTTTTCTCTTTCTCCAGTTGATTTTTCCCATATAAAAATTCTACATCGGTATCTTACGTTTCGATAGATAATAACCACATTATAACAAAAATATCGTGACTGACACGAATCAACCCGTCCGTAAATATTGATAATGCAATTAGTTTATAATAAACAATCAATAAGAAAAGGTTGCCTGTCGCAAAAATACGGTATAAAGTTCTTTTCCACTTCTTCGACATTAGAATGGTTTTTTCCCTATTATACTTCTTTCAAATTTTTTCTTTTTTTCTTTTTCTTCTTCTGCTTACTTTCGAAGGTTTTAGGAGAAGATCGAAAGAAAAGACCAGTTTTTAACGCTTTGCAATTTTTCTCTTTTTATGGCAAGTGTCGATATTCTTCAATTTTGGTGATAGTTGTTTGGATGGGATCGTTCTAACTATAGTCGTTGTCATCGACTAAAGATTTCGTTTCAATCGTTTTTTCTATCAGTTTTGAAATAGAACCGAAATAAAATTGCTTCTCCTATATATATATATACACACACACCAAACATTCGAGTATTTTCAGAAAACCGGAATAGGAAAAAGTGTTGGAAAAATTAAATTATCTCTTTTTACACACCGATTTTTTACGACTCTTAAAAAAAAAAAAAAAAGTGTCATTTTTGAAGAGCGAAAAATTTTAAATTACTCTTTTAACCACCTTTTTTTTTAGTCGTGGAGAACATATTTTAATGACAGATACTCTGTAAGAAAGATCCTACTAATAAGTTTTTTTTTTACGCGTTATTTTTTAATCGATAAGTTGCATACTCGAATTATCTTCTTTCCACAATGAACCATTTCCGCGTAATTGTAAGCAGATTATAGCACTTTTATTCCAAAGTACTTTAAGTTCCGAGAAACGATTGAGAAGAGCGATAGCCAGCATACACATATATATATATAAGCACATAAAAGAAAAAAAAAGAGCGAACAATACACCAAAAACAGATTTAAATGAGGTGTGGTCTTTTATGCAGCACCGAAACTTAAACCCCCATTTAATATTAAACCATAGGAAACTTTAAACATCTTCAAAAAAGATTTATAGACCGATTTTTTTTTTAAGATCTTCGAGTTAGCGTTATCAACGTAATTATTATTATTATTATTATTGCAAATGTTACTCCATTAATAAATTCGTTGAAGCTTAAAATTGTTTTTGCAGAATATATTATGTTGAAATGCGACTCTTTTAATTATTGTTAATGCAGTATTTTTATTCATAAATTTTAAACCGCCGACCATATTTTCATATTTACCAAATTTTAAAAGAGATTTATTTATTTATTTATTTATTTTTTTTAATATTTAATATACATTAAAAATCTGTATACGAATTTGCATATAGAAACTTTTGCTATTTAATTATAGTAATTGAATGGAGAAAAGTATTAACTGTTAAATATTCATATTTGTGTTTCATCTGCTAAGAGTCGGAAGTAACGTGTAAATATTTATAAGCTATAATATCTGATGGAAAGATTTACACTGTAATTGTTAATCATTCAATTTTCTACCTTCTCTCTTCCTGGAAAAACGGTGTGTGTACGTGTGTTTATGTGTGTGTGTGTGTGTGTGTGTATATAGATATATATCAAAACTCATATGAAATTCAAATTATTTTGTCACTTTACATTAAACAGAAAAGAAAGAAATACTGAAATAACATTTAATTTCAGTTATTCTAACGAATTAATTCTCATGTTCACCATCTGGTCCTGTGTTACACTCATTGAAATATTATACCAATCTTCCCATTCCGTGGCGATAAGATCTACTACGCTGTTTAATTATTCAAATTGGCCAAATTCGTAAAAAAAAAAGAAAAATAATCAGATTATAAAATGAATTAACAACGTAAATTCTTTCTGCAAACATTATCAAAGACATGATTAATGGGTTCTTCCACAATAATGTATTGAGTACAGTCATGCTTGCAGCACTGTAACTCATTCATACTCGACTAATTTATCGAGAATGAATGAGAAAAATAGAATAGTTTATCATTATTCTGATTCGACCTATCAGTTTTTTTTCCACGTATTTTTTTTTTCTTTTCTGGATACACATATATATTTTTTTCTGACAGTCTGAAAGTTTAGTTTTAGTAGGCTAAAGTCTCAAAGCGATTTTGCGAAAGTAATATTCTTTACACTTTTTTTTTTTTTTTTTAACTCGGAATATTTTGACATTTTTATAACTTCCTGTCAGTTCGGGAGGGTGAATGGTGTAAAAACATAATATTTTGTCAGTTTGAATTTTTCTCGTAAGTGATTTACAAAGAAACTTTTAGTACCCGAAGTAAAATACTCCCATTGTAATTTTTAAGTCTTTTTTTTTTCCTCCCTGTCGATCGCATGTTATAAATATCTAGATCGTGCAAAAATTTTCTACACGTCTTCAATACGCATTAACAAATCTCGAGTAAACTGCAGAACATGTACGAAGCTATTAATTGACACGTCATCAATCATAAAAGTAAATCTTAATCTAGGAATTGATCCCAATTAACGCTTAAGACTATTCCATTTGAATAACATATTTTGGATTTTTTTTCTTCTGTAACCATTCGACAAAGATGATTTATGTTCGTACTCATCCGTTTTTTTTTTTTTTGGCACTACTTTATATAATAATGGTAACTGCATCGCGACTATGTATATTTGAACGAGTCACGTTTAAAGAACAACGTTTTTCTAACAACCAAAAATCACAATGTGTGAGGCTGCACTGCAGCATCTAGAGTGTTAAATACATAAATCTTTCATTTATTTATTTTTTTTTATTCATTTGGCCCTATGCCAAATTTCCATTAAATAATTCACTGTTTAAAAGAGTAGATATGAAAATGAAAAGAATCATTCTTCCATATTTAGATTTTTCTTCTTATTTATCGTCATAACTTATCTCGAGAACATCACGTCAGGTTATTCTTTTTTCTTTTTCTTTTCTTAGAAGATATTCTATAGCAGTTTACAGCGATAACAGAATTAAAAATGGTGTAAATAATTAGAATTAATTACTTAAAAAATTAATTTGAAAGTTGAATTAATTAAAGATTAATTTTAATTAGATAAAACATGTTTTAACATATCTCCTCTCTGGTTATGGTTGCTCATCGCGTATTTTTGCATATAAATTATTTAAAACAAAACAGAAACGATATATTTAATATGCTGAACCATGCGATGATGCTCTCTCAGACTTTTCGACAGTTTATACATCTTTATTATTAATAGATGTTTCGTATTAAAGCTATAAAGGAGTTTTAAAGAGAGCTGTTTATCCGAAAATTTCTGCTAGAAAAATGGAAACGTCTATGTTATTCCAGCATTTGTCAGAAAGCTGTTTAGAAAATGACTGATGGCATTCCTGTTGAGACCAGAGTGACAAAAATCTCTTCTTGTAGGAACTGATAACAGATAACGGGATTGTTAACCAAAAACAATCATTATACAAAACAAATTTTATTATTTATAAATATATATGCATATATATATCGGCATTATTATATCCTACTTTCCCAAATTAGAGGAAAAATTAATATTTAAAGCTGGATTTCATTTAATATTAAGATTTATGGAGCGTAGACTACAATCAAAGGAGTATAGATCTATTAATTGGAGTGTATGGTATTTTTAACACGGTCGTCTAGTTGAATTCCCAGTTTTATTGAATAATTCAAGAGTAGTTGTTGATTCGACGTCTCTCAGAATTGAACTTTGCTATTGAAAGGGTATAAAAATCACGCTTCCTATTCCTTTCTAACTAATGTTTGATTCGCATTCATTGGAACCTTTATTGTGAGTTGATTATCAGAATCAATTTTTTTTTCTTTTTTTTTTAAAAAAAAAAAGTTTTATTCATTACGCTGTCTTGTTTTTGGTGCTATTTAACCAAATTCCTCTTTATTGTACCAATTAGAATTAACAACGGTTTATAGCGCTCTTTCCTAATATTAATGTCATTGCAGATAGACTCAATCTCACTCGTTCTCTCGGGTTTCGTTGTAGGATACCATAATTAGTAACGATGCAAAAATCCTTACATTTGTCGAGATAATGTTTTATCTTATCGAGATCTGTAATTAAATTTTCACTTTAGTGTAATGCGATTTTTCTTCAGCTTAGAAATTAGAATGTCCACAGCGGCATGCTATTAATTTTCTGGCATTTCGAAGTATAAATTCGGTTTTATTTTTATTTTTTAACTTTCCGTCACGTTTATAACTTTGAAAGCATGTTTAATTCTGTTTAATTTCAAAAATTTTAAACAAAATCTTAATTATTTTTAAGCGATAATTACAGGTATCGCTTCGCCGGTACTTACGTGAAAGATATCTAAACGGATCATTGCTTTAAGTAGACTTTTCATCCTGATGAAAAATACCATAAGTTTGTTTAGAAATCATTCATGGAGTTCTCAAAATTACTCTTCTCGCAGATGGAATGCGGGTATCACAAATAAATACTGTAGAAATAATACATTTAAAAATTTTTAAACGTTAAACCGAGTTTGTTAAGATTTATTAACCGTGACGTTATTTAAAATAAATTAATTAAAATTATACTGGAGGTCGTTTTAAATACATATTACATCATACTTTTATTTTACTGAGAATGATTGAGAAAAAATCGTATTTTATAATATTAGAGAATATTTAAGTGGAAAATTCTGCATTACATTTTTACAAACAAAACTCATGTACATGGTTAAAAATATATCGCTTTAATATTTAAAGATAACTGCAGCTACTATAATATATTATTCTTAGCAACATACTACAAAATGGAAAAATGCTATTATAGCGATAGTATAGAACATTATTCGAAGCGTATTAAACAATTTATATTTTTATCAAAAAATTTTCCATTATAAGAAAAGTTTTATTATACTTTATACCAACTTTAAATGAGGTAAAGTTAAATACTCTTCCACTATTTTGGTGTTGCAATTAGTATAGTACGTCCATTATAATTGGTTTGCAGTTTAAAACTTTCGCGAATCTCTTAAATTTCATTTTGTAATCATTCGCCTTTCTGGATTTAAATTCACTTTTAATAGTCTCTCTTAACATTGCTTTGACCTTTTAATTATTTTTCGGAAGTTTAATTCGAGTATTCGTCTTAATAATTTTCTACAAGTATTTTTGAAGGAATGCGAAACTGCAAACGTAGAAGATTCGATTCCTTAAAGTGTATATAAACCTAGATTTACACTTAAATGCGAAAAAATTTAAAATATATATATATATATAATTATGTGTAAAATATCGTTATAATTAATGGCATTTGTTAAAAATAAAATTTTAAATTTTTATATAAAAATATGAGGTTTAACGAAGCGTTACGTTATATCAAAACGTGTTAACTTAAACAGCGTGTTTCGCGAATTTACTATCCTGTTAACCTCTAGAAAAACGAGTTATAATACATTTTTTTATAAAATAAATGTAGAAAAATATTAATTAAATAATTCTAACTCGATCAGAATGAGTTACTAAACGCATTAATTGTAAATTCTATATATACATATATACTTTGTTACCAGTTAGAATTTAATGCGTAAGTTTTTAGAAACTTTCGAAAATTTTAAAACTAGATTTAAGACGGATAACAAACTAATATAGATTAATGTAAGCAGTTCTATCATAGTTTTTTTTTTTTTTTTTTTGAAAAATTGAATTTTATCTAAAAATATATATGTTCTAAAACTATTTGAGGTAGAGAGAGTCAAACATAATCTGTAGTTATGGGTACTTGCAGTAGCAGAACATATTTTCTATTTAATCGAATTCTGTTATAAGAAAAAAATTTTTTTTTTTTTTTTTTGATATTCAGCTTTAAAAATATATATATTTATATATATAAAACTTATAATTTATATAAAAAAAAAAAAATTATTTATTGATGCGAAAATACAGTTTCTTTTTTCCGATATCGAAAAATATCCATTAAGATTTTAACATTTTCCGCTGATTTTTTTTTTTTTTTTAAACATTGGTTTTTACGACTTTCCATTTTAATTTAAAATAAAATAAAAAATAAAAAAAATAATAATAATAAAAATATATTCGAGTAGAAATTTCTAATTCGATAAATCTTTCTGTTTGATTAATATTAATTTAACTAAATTAATTTTTTTTTATTATTTTCTAAAATTAAAAAATATTACTTTTTAATCTCTTTATAAATATTGTAGTAGTAGCAAATTTCCATTTTTTATAAATTAAAAAAAATAACGATTTTTTAAAAAAAGGGAGAAGGAAAGGAGGGAGAGCAAAACTCTTCAGAATGTTTGCAGTTACATTTTTAATTCTTTTTTTTTTTTTTTTTAAAGTACATTTTAATAGAATCGATCAGCATATACTAATATTAACTTAATTAATAGTTTAATGGGAAAGACTGATATATTTAATTAATTTAAATTATGATTACGATGAATAATCAGCTTATAAAATGATTTACTTAATGATACTTTACTTAATAATTAATTTAATCTTTTCTTATCTTATAAATTAAATTCTTATCGCGTTTTATTTATATAAAATATCAAAGAAAAATTTTTCATTAATTTACTGTTAAAAGCTTTCGTTTGTCAGCCATTAATTTATTATCAATAAATATTTTCGTCAATCTATAAATTTTCGAGTATTCGTGGTTATATATATATATATATATATATATATATATATAAAAAAAATCCCAAGAATGATATTAATGGTGATAAAATAAAGTGAACTTATTTAATGTGGTTTAGTTTATGATGGCTTTCGGTTTTCTATGTGACCCAAAGGAGCCGAAGTTCATTTTCGAATTTCAAAAAGTTAGAACTAATAAAAGCTTTGGAGGAGATTATGTATCGATTATTAAAATACATTTTTGTGGCATTAAATCTGTTTTAGATGCCTAGATTTTTTTATTTTTTATTTTTATATATAAACTAACGTTTAATTCTGTTGGTCGTCTTTAATTTTATCCGTAAGAAAACGTGTTTAAAGAAGAAAAAAATGAGAGGAAAAACAAATCTCTTTAGAGTTCATTTAGATAAGCGCTTACCGCAATGTATGATTTACAGGAAGATCAATATGACTTTAAATCAATGGCAGAATAATTTCAAAACGTCTATTAAACATCCCGAAAACCAAAAACTATTTTATCGATTCGCCATGCAGTTTGTTAAAATAATTTTTTTTTTTTTCTTCATTCGCATATAAAAAGTTTATATTAGATCTCGGCAGGCATCGAATTTCATCTATGGTCGATTGTTAAATTTACGAGAAATTTTATATAGGAAAGGTTTATAAACCGAATATAACTTCCAGCGAGCAATTTAAATCTTTAAATTTTAAATGCAGTCACTTACCGATATCTTTAAAAAATACTTAGATAGGCCACTGGAGAATTTAGTATTCGCCAGATACCCGAAAAGTTTTGGACGTTTATTTAAGTTCTGGATGAATTTTTCGTTATGGACTATCAATGAATTCCGTTTCATTGACAGCTCTTTCATGCACTTATGGTTATAGTGAGGAGCAATGACTTTATAGTGTATTTGGTAGTGTTCGAAGGCCAATTCCTATAGGAATATGATGACTCCAAGCCACTCGTAATCTCACGGTTGGTACGATCTTATCATCCAAGTTATGCGCTAGGAATATTTTGATTTCCTTGGAGAGTTTATTGACAGAAGGCATTCAATTTCTCTTTCAGAGAATGTTTGTTGTTGGAGGAATTGAATCCAGAGTCTTTTCTCTTCTTTTACTTCAATCGGATTTAAATTTTTCTAAAGAATTTCATCCTGACGAACAATACTTCAAACATGTCTAGAAATATGCACAGGATCGAATAACTCGAGATAATCCGCAATTGATGAACAGTTTATTTTTCATCTAATGATCTAAATGATACCATATTCATAATAGCCAACGTATTATTCTATCATTTTTTTCTTAAATACAAAAAATAAAATAAAAATACCGGTAAGAGATAAATGTTAGGAATAAAAACCGAAGCAACATTTACGAGTTCAACAAGCTATCCATAAATTGAGCAATAAGAAAAATTTATAAAAAACATTAAAGGGAAAATTCGCTACAGATTATTATTTATTCTCTATATAAAAATATAGAAAAATAAACAGTAAGTACAGGAAAGATTATTTCTTCCAAACTGCAATAGTTTATTATGTAGAGGTCCTTATGGGCCACCTTAGTAGATCTTATCAAATTGCCAATATAATATATCAAAAATTATCTCGACAACATAATCTGAACACGCTGCCGTAAGTATCAAATATATATGACAAACAACAAAAAAGCAAAATCCACAAACGATATTTCATAGAGGCATCGATGATAATATATCACAGAAACGCGAAAGAAGAAAGGAAAAAAAAAAAAAAAGATTTTTTTTTTTGCTCTAAAATTACACTGAAAAAAAAATTACAGATCCGAAAATTTAAGCTTTACGATATACAGTAAGAATTGTAAATTAATTTATTCTTATTGAACTAGCGTAGTAAAATTTTATGGGCGATAAATAACATTCAAATGAGAATGATATCATTTATGTGAGCCAAATAATAGTTTCAAAAATATAATATTTAAAATTTTCAAACTGTCTCCATCGTGTAACTGGACCACATCAAAATTAACAAGCGTGTAGAGATTGGCTAACAAGGAACGATCCCATAAAATTTGAACACTTTATGATGTTTTTGTTCTTCAGATATATTTTCCGACGAACAGACGGATAATTCAAATACGTAAGAGTATTTTCCACTAAAAAAAAAAAGTGGCTAAAATTACAGAATAAATTAATAATGAAGGGTAAACGTGTGCGCACAGAATAAATTAAACAGTTCTTAAAAATATATGAAGCTACAAATGTCATATAGCTGAAAATTGTTAACCATTAAATATCCGTTAATGTTCTAGATATCAATTGTAGTTTCAGTCATCAGTGATTAAAATATATCCATTATTACAATCTTACTTAAATTTTGTTCAAGTGAAATTAGAATCGTGTCGATAAATGAACTCCAATATCAAAGCATCAGATCCATTTGAGGAGAGCAAATTATTGTACAAATGGAGGTGGTAAAATATACCGAAAACTTCATCTAATTTTGTTTGAAATAATTCGTTCGAAAATTAAATTATTTTATTCTATGCTTACGAATATTTTAAATAATTTTTTTTTGTTTTGCATGAATTTACTTTGATCGACGGTGGGAATATTTCGAATAAATTCATTTTGATCGCTTTTTATTAAATCTTTAAATCATGCCACGTGGCAAAATTATCGATTATTTTTGCTTTTTTTTTAAGCTTTTGGATTATTATAATGTGCTGTACAAAAGAAATATTCCAGTGGAAAGAAGAATGATGAGATTGTACTTAGTTGAAAAATTCCGAAAGTTGAAACTGCTTGTTGAAAGTTGGCAACTCCACTTTAATCGTTCTTGTGATTGCCGTGTCCTCGGGGCAAGGAACTTTTAGCCTTTTTTTTTTTTATTCTTTCTTGGCAAATTTTTTGTTTTTTTTTTTTTTGTACTATTTGTTACTTCGAGTCATTGTTCGTGAATACAGAAAAGAATAATAATAAGAAAAACTTGGTATCGAAGCTTAGAATAAGTATTAGATTAAAAAAAATAATAACAATAACAACAATTCCAATTGATTAAAATTTTTATTAGTTTAATTACTAAAAAAAAAAAAAACTTAATCCGAACAGGTTATTCTCAATATTATGCCGTTGCCGGAGGAAAAATATCGTTGCCTTGTAACGTATCCTTCTCTTCTGAAGGTTTAGTATCGCTCATACTTTGGTACAAGGGTGATACAGGGGTGCCAATTTATACAGTCGACGCGAGAAGAGGACCACTCAATGAAGCCAAACACTTTCCAAGTTCTGAACTTGGTACAAGAGCTTATTTTGACACAATATCCAAGATACCTAACTTAAGTATAGATCCGGTACAAGTTGAAGATGAAGGAGATTACAAATGCAGGATTGATTACAAAAGATCAAGAACTGTCAATTATGACGTTCGTTTAAAAGTTATAGGTAAGTCTTGCGGTTTTACGTGAATGTTTATATATACATATATATATTTAAATGTGTTCTATACCTAGTTTAAAATCCATATTAGTGCCTCCAAAAGAAACCATAATTATGGATGAAGATAGGGAACGTTTATGGGATGTTATCGGACCATACGACGAAGGAACCTTTCTTACTTTGATCTGCGAATCGACTGGAGGTAAATCTTAACTTTTTGAAACCGTTATCATCATTTTTTTTAAAAGGTTAATCTGATTCTTCACGGCTTCCAAAAAAAAAAGTCATATTTTTGCACAGAATTTTATAACTGTCAACGATTCGTAAGTTTAAATGGAGAAAGGATTATAAGAAAGTTTGTTCTCGTCGCTATGTTATTTTTCAGGTATTCCTTCGCCTTCGGTAACATGGTGGAGAGGTTCTTCACTTTTAGATGACAGCTATTTTAATACATCTGACGGCGCTGTAAGAAACGAACTATTATTACCGAGATTGCATCGTTTCGATTTAATGGCTGTCATTACTTGTCAAGCATCGAACACCAATTTAACGTCGCCTTCTACCACTTCGGTAAAAATGGATTTAAACTGTAAGTGTTAGTGGTCTTACTCACTTATTTCTTCGTTTTTTTTTCTTCTTTTTTAAGTTGTTATCTTGTAAAATTAAAGAATATCCACCATATATATATATCCTAATAAATCTGTCAAGAATCGTTCGGCTCTTACCATAAAACCATTAAAATTCTAGTAAAAGTTGATATATGTATACCATCGCGAATTGTCACACGGCTGAACGATGATTATTCGACTCTAATTACTGTAATGTTTTCTATTTAAAAAAAAAATTAACTAATTTTTACGCGTTAATAATAATTACTATCAGAAAATTTGTGTTTGCTTATATATACATATATATATATATAAATGTGTGTGTGTATATATAAGGTATATACTATTACTATTAAAGAGATAAAGAGGAGCGCAGTATTTGTTGCAGTCGTTTCAACATATTTAGTCGCTATCTAAATCATTAAATCCGAAATTAAATTCATTCGTTGCTAATATCTGACACTAGCGTCATTACACGAGACTCGATGCTGTTATAGTTTGCTACTATAGTAGAAGATTAGAAAGTCCATAAATAGATATTCAGACGAGTAATAAACGTTCTGACAAATATTTAAAATTGTTTATAAATTACTGTGGAAATATAAATTATTAATTTATATAATTTTAATCGCTTTTCTTTTTTTTTTTCTTTCTCTTGAGAACTTTATCGCATCGGAACGATTTCTTTATTTTTTATTTTTATTTTTATGCGGATGTCATTCACCTATGTAATAAAGAATCTGTTTGATATTCAGCTTTCTGATCTATTGTTTTTGAAATGCGTATACGTAAAAAAAAAATAAAATAGAAAGAATTTTTTCACATTTAACACGCTCTAGACAGAAATATTACAATATCTTCGTCCACAAAATTGAATTTTTTCGCGAAAAATTCTTTGATACTTTTGCATTAAAAATATTTGCGTATCATTCCGAGATTGTTTTTTTTTTCGACCAAGTAAAAGAAAAAAAAAATAATATGTTTATATTTATAATATTAATAAATATCTAACAGAAGCAAATGCGAGTTTACTTTCGATGTACATTTTTTATTTTTTTCTTCACAATCCTTTAAAGAAAATAAAATTATTAAAAAAAAAAAAGGAAAAGAAAAATCCAATTTTCTTATGCGGAGAATATCTTGTTGTGAATATGGAAAGTTCGATTATAAGTAAAATATCTAAACGGACTCAGTATATATTTTAGGTGATGTTTTTATTGAAATAATCCAATAAAACCTGTTTATCTTTCAAGATCAAAATATTTTCAGAACTGTATTTCTACCCAGTGAGGCCCTTGAACGTTCGAATTACTACTTCCTACCGACCTGTCTCTTACGGAAAGAAATTGACCCTGGTATGCGAATCCAGTGGATCCAGACCAGCTGCTCATCTGACCTGGTGGATAGAGTACAAGAAACTGCAGACTGGAAGAAACACTGTTTCTGGAGATAATAACATCACCACAAGTACCCTCACCTTCCAACCCGGTATTAGCGATAATGGCAAATATGTTTCCTGTCGTGCAGAAAATCCTAAATTAAGAAATAGCGCCATTGAAGACCGATGGACATTAAATATTTACTGTAAGTGAGTGTTTCATAAAAGCTCATTTTTACGACTGAATAGGTATAAAAAAAAAGAATTCTCTTATCTTATAAATACACTTTATCAAATTTTCGTTGGATTAACGTAACGTTAAGTTTCACGAATTTCCTCGCAATTTTTTTTTTCTTTTTTTAAAATTATGTATACATATGATGTTTGTTTTGCGGTTGAACTTTCTGTTGTATTAATCAGTTAAATTGATTATATAGAATTAAAAAAAATGAGTAAACAGTTCGCTTTAGTGCTGTTTTTTTTTAATCCGAAAGTAATTTATTATTTATTTAACTTTGGTTAATTTATTTTTAGGATAAATTGAACAAGTTGCGGTAAGTCGAATCGATAGCAATCCTAAAACAAAAGAAAAAAAAAAAAAAAAATGCAAACAATTATGACTTAAATATTTAAAAATGCTAAATATTAGAAAGAAAATTTCGATATATATATATTTTTTCCTTCTTAACTTTTCTAATGAAAATTCTTTATATTTGGTTTAAAAATGGTCGGATATAATTACTCCAACCGAATATTTTATTTTTGGTGTCATTATATTACTCGTGCCAGATTAATTACTTCGGGTAATATTCTTCAATACAATATTTTCTATCCAGGAGTTAATAAAAGTAAATAAAATATATATGTATATATTTTAAGTTTTATTTAGGTTTTCTTATTCATTTTATTGCTGAAAGGGAGTAAAAAAAATCTATTTTTTTTTCCTTTTTCGGAAGTTATCGTTCGGAAAATTACACATTTGTCAACCGTTTTCTCTCTCTATATACGAGGGGCATTCAATAAGTAAGTTACACTCGAACATAGCAGGACAACAACATTCTTTTGAGAAAAACTTTACAATACAATATGACACACATACATTACACTATATCTCTATATAGTCACCCTGTCGCTGTAAAACATTTGTCGAAGCGATACACCATTCGTTCTATGCCCTGTCGATAGAAATCCGCTCCTTGGTCATGAAGCCAGGGTAAGACAGCTGTTTTAATATCCAGAATCATCATTGGTGAATCGGCATCCACCCAGATGTTCTTTCAGTTTGCCAAACACGTGAAAATCACAATGCACTAAATCGGGACTGTATGCTGCCAGATCTCCACACAGGCTTTGCTTAACAATTTTGGATGGGAGATCTGGCAGCATCCAGCATACAGTCCCGATTTAAGCACCTTGTGATTTTCACCTGTTTGGCAAGCTGAAAGAACATCTGGGTGGATGCCGATTCACCAATGATGACGAGGTTACTCTCACACATGTCATCACATAGGTTAAGTTAAGTTGTTCCTTGTTTTCCCTACA
>WUQG02423547.1:0-14963 GCA_011317285.2 Androctonus mauritanicus | reverse complement strand
AGTTCTGGTTTGGTTGGCGGACCCGGAGCACCCTCGGTTACTCGTTTTTTTGAACATGTATAGTCAATTATATTTTCATGTTGGTTCCCCTCTATATCTTTGTCTAGAATACTCTTGATTTCATTGACTTTTCCGGTGGTACGTTTGTTAACACGTGGTTCATCACGGGAAATCCGTGATTCTTGGGTAAAAGATGTTTTAATGCTTCATGTAGTTGTGACTTGGTTATAATGTTTTGATTTAGCAGTGTGCATTACATATCTGGCGGTAGACCCCTCATAACCATAGTTATGAAGGTATGATTCCCGAAATCTGGGTAGGCCAATGCCAAACGGCTCTGTTTTTTCAAAGTAATACTCTAGTATGGGCCCTCTACGATACTCCCAAGAGTCAGCGGCTATGGATAGTTCTATTCGATTTGGTCCGAATGAGTTAGTAAATGAAGTTTTCCATTCTTCCCAGATTTCGTTCACCCCATCCATGACTCGGGAACTGTACCACTTAAGAGCAATTCCCTCGAGGTAACTGCCTAGATTTGAAATTTTATCAGCATCGGTATTCCAGTTATTATAATCACAAGCATGCTCGAAAATTAACATCCAGCATTTGACATTCTCAGATTTTCCGTCAAATTTTTGTAATTCGAGGGATGTCCGTTTATTGCCAAAATTGCCATGGGCTAGAACGCGTTGGAACATCTCGATGATATTGTTCAGAGTTTCATTCTGTTTTTTTATTTGAGCCTGTTATAGCTCTATTAATCGTTGTACTGAGTCTTTATAAGATGTTTCAAGTCTTATGGGAATCCCGGTTAGCATGAATATTTTAGTTATGTAGGGCTTACCTTCTCCATCTGTTAAGTTCATTGTCACAGTTCTAGATTGTTTCATAATTTTCATAGCTTTAACTACTGAACTCGATTCCGTCAGTACATCAACGTTTTCAATATCTTGAAGCATTTCGTCCATTTCACATAACGTGTCCTCTCCATCTAATAAATAATGGTTAACGGTGAAAGTTCCAGTCTCAGCAGACTCGCGAATCACGAATTTGATGATCATGATTAAACACACACTTCTAGTAATCTAATTATTACCGTATCCTGTCGACTGCGCCAATTTATAACAAACACAAATTTAAAATATTTATTTTACTGAAATGCAGTGGACAAAAATATATAGCGGTCTACATCTACCAGAACAGAACTGAAACTGCTCTAGACAAAGCATAGCGTCAAGTGTGAGAAAATGCAACTCACATTCTTATCAAGCACACCAGGAGGTGCCCACGGGCACGGCAAAACAGTGGCAGTTCAAAAAAGGTTTAGCACTTGTCTAAACGAGTATAAATATGTAGCATTGATAGAATTTATGTTATTTTTTTTGTTATTGTTTTTGGGCTATTCTCTTTGTACGGTTTGTTTGTATTAACGATTAAAGTTCAGTTGGTTTAGTATGACGACGAAGTGGAGACGTGTCAGTTTCTATCTCCTAATTCAAAAGTAAAATCTATCGTTATTCAGAGGTCACCGACAAAATAAAATTTACAGGAGTATGAGCTCAACACATCTGATTTTTGCGAATCAGTTCAGTCCTTCTATATTTCTCAAATTTCAGTTTTCTAGGTCCTAGGGAGGTACATAAATTGGAAAAGACATACATACATGCAAAAGGTTCATAAGCATTTTATATACATAAGTTACAGCACATAACAGTTGACACAAAATATTCATAATATATCTGAGTGAAATAAGAGCTTTCATAGAAGTACAATATTATAGACAATCATCAAAAATAAAAATCAATACTGTGCTTTTAAAAAAATAGTAAATGAAATTGAGGTTAATATTTAACAAACGTGTGAACGAAAAGTTAAAATTAAAGAAATGAATGTTGATGAAAATAATTAAAATTTGTTCTAATATAAAATTAAATTTGTTATTTTTATAAAAATTAATAAAAGATTAAATCTTAAGTAACAATAAATTTATTTACTTAGGCCTACTTTAAAAAAATATCATACATAAATAATAACATCAATAATATTTTTATGACTAAATTTCAACGGCTAGTAGATAAGAAAATGAACAACAGAAAGAAAGCAATTCTGTACGAAATAAAAAGAAAAACATAAAATTTTGTACTGCCAAATTTCAAAAAATAATTCTTGGAGAATATGATGTAAAAGAAAGAATATAATAATAAAAAAAAATATTTGACACCAAAAATATAACAAGAACACTAACAATAAGATATATTAATACTTCGAATCGAGAAAAATTGGCTCAGAGCAATAAAAGTAAAACGAATCTCAGAATCTTGTTTCACAATCTAACTTAAAAGTGGAGTTTTCTCTATAGGATATAGTTTTTTGTAACCAAAGACGAAAAGGGAAAGTAGATAAGCTGTTTCTATATTAAAACTGCTCTATTATTAAAATACTGTCACCATCGAAATTATTTTCGAAATGAAGAAAAAAAATATCTAAAAAAAGCCACTTTTCACTCGCATTAATCATTTTATCGGAATTATTTTAAACATTAATCTATATTTAGTCATTTTAAGATAATAATAATTAAAATTTATCTGATGTATTGAAAATATACAATAATGAATATCGTAAATCTTGCTTTACTTTTAAAATAAACTTAAGCTGCGCTATGCAATGCGCTCATTTTATTATTATTATTATTATTTTGAAAGAATACACTTTATATGAATTTACAGATTTAATAAATCAATAAGAATACAGTAATTCAAAATATTAAAACGAAAGAAAATAATAAAAGTCATAAAATAGCAGAGTATCACAGAGAAAAATTAATTGCAATCATTTAAATTACCGTTAATAAATCTACATTACTTTTTTTAATTACTAATTTTTTCAAATAATGTTTGTTTAATAATTTTAATTTAAATAATTAAATAGATTAATGGTGGTATCAGCTAAATAATGTTATATTATCTTACGTTTAATATAAGAAATAAGAAAACAAATACTGTAGTAAGACAACACGGATGTCCATTACGATATTTGAACATTTTCTATTGATATACAGCTGTGTATTTCTAACCTGATGTCTTTTATCTAGAAATACTTCTATTCTTATACATTGACTCATCCATTAGAAAACATTATTGATTTTTATATATAAATATCGATATTCGTTAAATAATAAATAGTTTTCGGGAAGAAAAAATCTTTAAAAATTTATTTCAAAATAGCATTAAATATTTTTTAAATTTAGAATATGCATTTTATCATTCGATTTAAAATTTTAAAAAATTTTAGAAATTAATTACTGATATTTTATTTGAATTTTTTAAGTAAGACTATGCACATTATAAATACTGTAACTGGATCTAGGATTAATTCACTAATAAAACTATGTATATTTTTGTACACGAAACCGAAGTTATTAAGTTATAGATTTAAAAATCAACTAAGAGATTTAAAATATTTTGAAGTCAGTTAAATTTGAAATGAAGTACAGAAACTAGTGTAACAGTCTATGGCTTCCGCAGGATTATTTCTGTCAGAGAAAATAAGACGAAATCTTCTCTTTCTATCGAGGTTTTTCTAAGACAAAGGATGTTAAATTTTGCACATCGTTTCAATTCAATACTTTCTGGATAGAGATTTATCTATTCGTTTCATCCAAATATTTCGCTAAATGTCGAAAGCGTTAAAAGCCTGTTAATAATTCATTTTTCACTAAAATTTTTCATTAAGCATACTTTAAAATTTCAACAATTCCAAATCTTTGGAATCAATCAATTATATGCTCGATATCATTATTTAATGCAATTACTTTCGATTCATTTAGGAATGAATCGAAAATAATTGCATTATAATGATAAAAAATGATAATGATAACCTGATGATAATGAAATAAGCTGTAGACTAAAAAGAAATAATCCAAAATATTTCTTTTCAGTCTACAGCTATTTGTTTCCATTCCAATTCAGACATTTTTCTGATTTCATATATTCATCACTTTGATTTCTCATTCTAGAATTTTTCTTGATACCAGTTATTCTTTATTCTTATTATATGCCAAAAGGAACTGTTCTTAAGTTTATATAAATTATACTCGAGGTTCATATTTAAACTCGGTTTTCATCTGATAACTATAGAGAATGTTTCCGAAATTATTTTATTTATAATATTACTATTTATCGTCATCAAAAAACAAAAATGATTCATTTATTTCCCATCTGAATTAACAAATTTTTGATCAGTTTTATTTAAAACATAGTTTTCGATGAAAAATCATTTTATTTCACAATTCACCTTTTTAAAGAATCGCTATAAGCCGATCACGTTGAAAAAAAGTCGAATGGCTAAAATTAATTTGATATAATAAATGAAATATAATTTTATATAAATTATTTTTTAGATTTTATATATAATAAAATCTGCATTTAAGCTTTGAATAACTAATGTTATAAGCTTATTAAAGTTTTATGTAAAACATGTAATTCAGTTCTAGAATAAAAAGTTTAATTACTAATACGAAATTAACAATGAAATGAAATCTAATTATAAATGATTACTTTAGCCGAGATGTTTTATTTTCACTACTTTACTGACAGTTGGAAGAATCAAATAGTTATTTTCAATTTCGAAAAATATTGAAATTCTGTTGGAACTATATCTTTTAAATATAAATCAATATACATATTCATCTTGAAAGATTATTATCAACTTCAAATAAAAGTTTTAAACAGAATCTGATTCTTTACAATTTCGAAGAATTTCAAAAAGAATAAAATTTTATATCTGTTATTAAAGGATAACGTCTGTTTAACTGTGACATTCATAACTTTTCACAAAGTAAAAACATGACTTTGAAATTTATTAATCAGGTTCAGACTGACTACAGGAATTTCCGTGCAAAATATAGTCAAAATTGGACAAGAATTAGATTTTTTTAGAGAGAGACAAAAACGAGTAAGTAATCATTTAATATTACATCTTTCAGATTTTTATTGGAATTTATTGTTATTGAAGTCTTCATTAATCTTTAGAGAAACATGGAGAGACTTTCTACTAATTAGATGGAAATGGATTTTGAAGTATTTGATAATAAGTAGTCTTAAAAAAGCTTTTAAGAAACATTTTGGAAATTTTGTTTACGTTATTCATTACCATCATCTAGCAACATTAAGAAACCTCCGATCAATTGAATTTTCACTATAGAAAAGCACTAGAAATTCCATCTATATTATCATCCACAAGTGAATCTATTAGTGAACAGTTCTGATATAGGCTATATTTAAAGTTTTTTGGGATCCGTTGAGACCTATGAATTAAATTTCCGATGATGAAAAATAAAAAATTGTAAATTTAATATTTAGTCTACTAACTAGATTTAAAAACGATTTTATTGAATTTATATAAAATATTCACTTAAATTATTTCATGAATTTTACATTATATATTATGGCATCAAGAAATCGCATAATTCAAAAAGCACAAAAATTCAAAAATTATTTAAACTTATACGAAAAACATATAATTCCATAGAAGTAATTGTAGAAATAAAATAATTATCACTAAATATATATATACGCTGCAAAATTCGTCATCAAAAAATTGTTGAAAATTCGTTCGATGTTCGTTTGTTGTTGAATATCGTTTCTTTCAGAGAAATTTAAACATGAGTTATGGAAGAAAAATTATGAGTTTGAAGAGCGAAATCGATTCAGAATTTGTAATTTGGAACTATTTTACACGTTTCTGCAAGTAATTATGATAATTGTATAATTTTCACCATTTGTTACGTTTTTACAGCTTCAAATTCGCTTCTACTTGCTACAGATCAGAATCCAGCTAAATCTGCTATTTACTTAGATTACAAAGTATCTTTTAATCCTAACAGCAACATGTGATTTCTGGCAATTTCTCATTCAAATCCACAAATATTTGAAAATTTTACGATAATGGATGTTACAGAATTATTACTTTATCCAATTTTTGAAATATAGAATACTGTAATAAATTTTCTTGTGAATTAAATAATAATCAAACAACACGTATGCACATTTTTTACTTCATTTGTATACAAGTTTTGTTTTTGTAGATTAGATTGTTATATTAGATAGAATGATAATTGAAGTAGAAAAAGAGGAAAATATTTAAATAATTTAAAAAAATCGAATATATTTATATACATTTTAAAATGTCTAATGTATAGAATAATATAGTGATGCTGGAACTTAGCTTTGGTTTCCTCAGTACGATATTTTTCTATATGCATATAATGTTGTGTTATTAATATACTGTATATATAAAAAGTATATATTTTAATTCACTTACTTCTCCAATATGCGTAAGAGTCTTCATTTTCATTTTCATCATAGATGCGTAACGAATGAAGACCAAAATCTGTAATTTTCAAAACAAATCTGCTATCCACCACACAATTTGAAGATTTAAGGTTTCCGTGAGAACGTACTTCGCTATTATGCAGATAAGCCATTCCCTTTTTAAAATAATCCAATTATTTAGCATATCATCTTTATCATTAATCAAATATAATGACACGACGTAATTTAAGATAACATAATAATATTTAGCGTAACATAATGAATTTTAAGACAATTAATAATTTTTCTTTCAACTCGCCTTTACGATATCATGCATTAATGAATAGCGAAACATCCAATCCAGTTTAATTTGATCATTTTCCAAAATATCCTGTAAAAAAAGAAAAAATATTCTAATTTAAGTTTTTTCTGCATTTAATATTAAAAAGTTATTAATTATTTAAAGAAATTTTTCATATTAATTAAGTTAATATTTTCAATTATTCAGACAAGAAAGTTGTCAATTGTCATTTATTTAAAATTTAATATTCTTTCACTCTCTCTCATAAATAATTGATATAAATTTTAGTTCTTGTAGAAAATAATATTTGTGAATTAATGAAAACATTAATCTATTTTAGAATATATTTAAAATATTTCAGTAGGGAAAAAATTATTTGTATGTGGCTAACGTGATTTTCGCAGTATTAAATTGCAAATAAACTTAATTCTCTAGAGAGATTCCTGGAAAATTTTAAACAGGACGCAATTAAAATGCAAATCATTCATTAAAGTCTATTGTTAACATTGAGAGCAATATTAGCTTATGTATATATATAAGTTTCCTGTATTGAAACTTTTATTTAAACTTATCGAAAAAACAAAATAAATAAATGTAATTAAAGTAAGGAATTTTTAAACAAGTTTCGGTAAAGTTATATAAATTATTCATTTAAAAAACAATGATTTCGTTTTTATTTATTAAAAATTTAAAATTAATCTTAAATATGATTGTAATTATATTTATTTATTAATAAAATATTCTTTATTTAAATATAATTACAGTCTTCGATAACGAATAGTATCTGCTTTAGTTTTTAATGATCTGAATATAAAATATTGATGCAAAATATACTATGAGCCGAAATATACGGGTATTGAAATGAAAAAACGAACAATATTACCTTATTGTCATCTGTTAATTTATTTCTCCTGAAAGAAACTAACATATACACTATTAATGTATTCATTTACCAGGTATCCGTAATGAGTGTTTGAAGCATGCATCGCTTCGTTATAGACCATGTTCATATCATTCATGCAAATCCTCAAACATATCCTGGAATAGAGGTTGCTGCAGACTCCTGAAAAGGAGGCAATTGCTCGCGTAATGCAGGCAAAGTCCTTGGCGGGTCTTCACAGTTGAACACAGTTTTCTTTAACATTCTCTACAAGTAGACATCAGGTGGTGCAAGATTGGGGGAACGGGAAGTCAGTACCACGTGAAATGATATGTCCTGGAAAGTTTTCCTGCAGAATGGCTAGAGATTCTCGAGCTGCATGGCTGGTTGCCCATTCTGTTGATACCAGTGTCTATTCATATGAAGGTCCTTTGCACGACAGAACCTTCTCAAATCCTGAAGAAATGATCCGATCGCCATGTTCCTGTAGCCGTCTTGGGTGATATTAAAAGCATTGCCTTTCTCATCCTCAATGAAATAGGGGCCTATTATACCATGTGCTGAGACGGCATACCATATCGTCATACGTGCACTATGTAGCAGTTTCTGGACGATAACATCTGATCGCTCAAAATCAAGAAAGTGAGTTGCATATGAGCAGAAATAATACTCAATTATGAATACTTTTTCTCCATCGAGAGATCCATTTCCAACAGCAACTGTACAACACAACTTCTTTTTCACTACAGAGAACATGTGTGGCTGGTTCTACACCCGTCTACAAATGCATATGGGCGTTTGAGACGCACGAATTTCAGTACTGTATATTTTAGCGCATATTGAAATTATCATAGTGGATGCGAGGTAATGCAGACGAAATCAGTTTATACATTTCACCATTATTTTCCCTTTTAAAATCAATTTAAATTTTTAAACTTCTATTAAAAATTTTTAGTCATGAGCATAGCAATGACACATTTATAATGTTGCATAGAAAATGCAAAGTAATGTAACATTTTAACATTAATAATAATAAATATAATGAAAAATAGGATATAAAAATAATATTATGACTAAATCAATACCTGCAAACTTCCTTTTGGACAATATTCAGTTATTAGACAGCAATTTGGTGGATCTATGCATACACCAAAGAATCTCACAATATGATCGTGTTGTAGATCCTTAACCTAAAATATAATTGTAAATCTTTTAATTTTGTAAAAATATTTTTAGTAAATTTAAAAAATTATAAAAGGAGGTGTTAAATTAGGAAAAAAATATATTTTTGGATCAACAGTGAATCTACATCTCCACTCCTCAATTAAAGAGAATATCGATTATTGCTCTGCTTCCCATATGTTGACATTGTTTCTGTTAGTGATAAGTTTTCGATTAACGATATGTTTGCAATATCTGTATTCTTCCAAATCGATCTTAGAAAGTTTCATCTAATCAGCATCATCCTTTTTATTAAACATTTGGAGTCTGACGGATTTGTTTTCATTTCCCTTAAGTTATCTATGTTTGACTGAGAAAGGAATTGTTTTATGCTATACATTATTTTATTTTTTAATTATTTATCCAGGCTTCTATTAATAATAATGATTTAATGTGTTCTTGTAATGTTTGCTTATTAAAATTATGCATTTAAATAATATAATCAACGTTTTAAAGATATAAAAATAACTTCTGATCGTCTTGAAACAAAAAATAAACCGCTAACACACATTTCCTGCATTCGATTAACGATAATTTCGATTTACGATGGCTTTCATGGAACCAGTTAATAACCTCAACTATTAAGCCTTGTTCTGTATTTTTGTATGACTATTATTATTATTTTTGGAATTGGGACAAAGCTCTTGGAAAAGTTGTTGTACGGTTTAAATCAAATAATTGTTAATTTAAATAGTGGAAACCAGAAATCATTGAGTATCTACGAAATGTTTAAATTGCATTACATCAGAATTAAAAATTTTTCTGATTATGCCGTATGTGAAATGAATATATTGCACCTTTGGAATCATCCATTAATTATGTTATGCAAAGAAGCTTTTCAAATTCTTTTTCTTTCCTTTGATCCTTTCTCCAGAGTCACAATCATAACTTTTCATTTGGCAAAGTCAACTAAACTGCATATAGAAAATATCAATATTTAAGTGAAATGGCATTTTTTGCACTCTTATGTTGTTGATTTTGTTTCATTTCATAATTACACCGTACAGGAGCGAAAATAATTTTTTCAGATAAATCATAATGTACAGATATTATCAACAGTATGACCAATAGGAAATCATTTCATAACTTCACAAAATGTTTGATCTCTATTTCTTTTATTACGTACAATAACAAACTTAAAAAACTTTTTATTCTCATAAATCATGACATAATTTAGGGATAACTCTTTGTAAATTTGTGTTATAGAAGAATTTAAAGAATTTGCTGCAATATTCTAGATTTAATATGAATGAAGATAAGATAATTAGTGTTGTAACTGATTTTTCCATATATTATTTCATTTCTTTATATATATGTATTTCGATACACACATCTGTATAATAGCCAAAAATCTGTTGAGCCAAACTTAGCCAAATTTCATATGATTATTATTTGAACCATGGGGTTTTGATTTCTAAAAAATAGTTCAGAATTTCTCCACCAAGAAAAAAAGGAGTTGCAATCACTTAAATATGCAGATTTTCGATGAAAAAAATTTTATGCAAATTTCAGTAAACTGATGTCATAGATTGGTGGATATAAGAAAGACTGAAAGAGTTGCCTGTGTCAGATATGAGTAAGGTACTATGCTTATGCGATCGTGTTTTGCTGTTAAAAGTGATGATAAGATGATTATATGATCGTACTTTGCTTAAAAAATTTTACTACCAAAATACTAGTGTTGCTTCTGCTGCACATCAGGAATATAGGAGATTGAAGAATTTAAGAAAAAGTCCAATAACTATTACAAATTTTCGAAAAATGACTTCGCAATTTGAAAATATCAGATCTTTACAAGTGTTACCTGAAAGAAGACACAAATCAATAACGAATCAACAATTTGACATAGTTGCAACTGTCATAGTGGATCCAGCAATATCCGAATAATATCCAGACAACTGGATATACTGTATTCTACGGTGTGTAAAATCGTGCGTAAATTGCTGAAGTTTTTCTTATACAAAATCAGTCATACTCAACAACTGATTCAAAGAAATATGGAAGTTCGTCTGCACTTTTCTCTAATGTTCTTGACTTTAATGTCCTTTGCACTTATCGAACATCACAGTGTGATGTGACTTTACTATCTCAATCATTATTGATCAATACTTTTTCGAAGAAAACAGATCAATGGATCCAGTGACGCGATCCATCAATGCTGAGAGGTATTGAAAAATGTTCTCAATTTTGTTATTCCGTAACTTCACCAGTGTGGATGTTTCGAATCTACTATATTTCATTCTCTCACAATAACATTCAGTAACATACTCTCATATCGGATTGAGAGTATAGCAGTCCTATAGCGGCATTTCACATAAGAGTTAATAATTAATCGAGCATTTCCTATGAATTAGCCAGCCTGTTCGCCCTTCTCCCTATCGCCCTGTCATCCCGTCTGACTTTTGGAGTCGTTTAAAAACTTGGTTTAATAAGGACACGTTGATAATTTAGCAACTTTGAAGAAACGAATAAACGCTGCACATGAGGCAAATCAATGGAGACCCGCTGCATTCTGCAGTAGAAAATGCTATTCTGAGAATGCAGTTTTCGGAATATGTGTAAGAGAAATATATTGAACCAGGCTTTTAGGTGATATAAAATAAAAATTACTGTGAAATGTAAACTGACTTTATTTACTAAACCTAATTTTCTCCGAAAACGGAGCTTCCAGCGTCATTTTTCCCTGACGAGGAAATTCTGAAGTACTTTTTAGAAATCAAAACCCCATGATTTAAATACTATTCACACTAAATTTAGTTCAGTTTGGTACAATAGATTTCTGGCTATCGGGCTTTAAACACCTCCTCTTTAATTATGGCCACCCTGTATACATACAATTTATTTACATGTCTGTATTGGATACAAATTGTATACGATGAGATTCCAATACTGTTGTTTCATTTTTTAATCAATTAATAAAAATATCTTCTCTGTTAAATGAATTAATTATTTTATTTGTAAGCAGTGTTTTAAATCTGTATATAGTTTACATACCTTTTAGAAATACTGTATATATAAGATGTATTTGCAATTTGGAATTTTGTGTTTATAGCTTTTATTTTATACTAATTACATTTAATTCCTATAAGTGATGTTTTTTCCTTAATGTTTATATTTGATTGTGTTTGTCAAAATAATAACATATTAAAATTACAAATTTTGTAATTTGAGTTTTGATATTTTATTATTTTGTTAATAACGTAACGATGCCATTAACTGAGGTGTTCTTTAAAATTTGTTTTGGATAAATTTTGCAAAATAACTTTGTCTTATGCTATTTCGAGTTCTGTGAAACAACTATCATAGATGAGCAAAGAATTTGATGCTTTTCTGGCAAACTCTGATTGTTGTTAGAAGTTTATGGCAGTATTTTCTATGAAGTAATTCCCAGGATTACAATTTCTCTACAGTTATGATACGTTTATCGCTGTTTTTTTATGTAGATTGGATAATGCATATTTACAATCTAAGAGAACAATTGAATAGTTGAGAAGTATTTGACTCGAAAAAATTCTTTAGATGCATCGATTTGTTTATTAAGTTTTTATAAGACCTCTTCCATCATCTTAATGAAGAACAGTAATTAATTTAATGAATGATTTACGTTATGTGCTATTTTGGTGCTTTTATTTTTTTTACTTTTAGATATGATTTCAGAATATTATTTTATATTATATGTAGAACTAAAACTTGGAAAAAGTTATTGCAAGATTCATAACTAAATCTAAATATTATTAGATCTATTAAGTGTAAGAATTGTTAAAGATAAAACAAAGTCTAACATTTAATAATCATAAAATCTTTGAAAGTTCTTCAAAACTTTTATGATCGTAAATTTTTAATGCATAACATTTACTTAGATATATTATTAAATTATTTTATTTCAATTATTGATTTTCATTATTTATTAAATAAGAAATAATCTTGTTTGGGAATACTAAAATTTTAATAAAATAATTAGTTTATAATGCTATAAATATGCAAACTTTATGAAATTATACATATTATCTATCATAAAATAAAGAAATTAAATAAAGTAAGTTATTAAATATTCTAATAATCAATAACTATCATTATTATATTAATGAATAATAAATTGATTACCTTTAATTTTACTCAAACAATAATAAGTCGAAACAGAAAAATCTCATTCTATATCTTTTATTTTTAATATGTTTTCGTAATATTTCTTTCCTGTTTTATTTGTTCGTAGATGATGAAGTGATAATTGGCAAGTTATGTATAAAAATTAAATCGTAGAACATTTTTATATTTGAGATATTTTAAATATGAAATTCATTTGTGTAATTATTTTAACTATTAATTTAATTTTAGAAAATAACCGAAATTTAATATAGAAAAGTTTTCTAAAAAATTCAGCTAATTCATCATTACAGAAATTTTAATGCAATGTAATCCAATGATTCTTAATTAAACAATTATTGAATTTAAATTTAATTATAAAATTCATCTTAGATGTAAAAGATCTGTTTAGCTTTGCTAGACTTGTTCTTTTTATAAATTATTTTAAATAAAATTTAAAGAATAATAAGAGAGTCGGTGAAATTTAATCCATCCAACTTCATAATAAAACATATTAACAGTTTTAATAAATTTTTAACAGAATTAAAACTACTAATATGCTTTAATTCTGTTAAAAATTTATTGATCTATGGTAAATTTAAATCTGTGATAAATCTTTATTATAATTAATAGAATTTATTAAGTTATTGTAACCAATCTATAACGTCCGGTTTCAATTAGGAAAAAGTTTAATGTTTACTTTACAACACAAATTATTGCTTGCAAATGCTTTAAACTATTTAAAAAAGTGTATAATATATATATGTGTATATATATATATAAAGCGTATGTATCTATTTTAGGAAATATTCTATTTTCTAAAATAGATATTTAGAAAATGCCATTATTATAGTACAAGAGTTTGCAATCTCTTCGATATGAACGAAATTTTCTTTTTCGTTTTCGAAAAGCGTATTTATTGCATTATGGCAAATAATTCCATATTTAGAAATACTGCGCTGTGTTTTCATTCACAAAGCTACAGGAAATCTTTAATAAGTCTATAAAGCCATAATTCTGTACAGTTTCTATTAAAAAATTACACTCAACTTATACTTCATTAATAAGAAGAATACTGTATACAGTATTAAAATAGTGTTCAATAAAAATAGAAATTTATTAAAAACATCGTATTAAGCGTGATTTAGTTAAAAATGTCTTTGAAAAGTAACCATTATATTAAAAAATAATAACAAATCATATTCTTAGCTATAAATTTCTTCTTTAGTATGATAAACTTTCTCTGAATATAGTTTCCAAATAATAACGCATAGAGTTTAGAAATTTCATATTATATAGGCCTACTACTAACAGCAAATAAATTTAGACAGGTAATCAGAAAGTATATTAATACAGTACATCTATTGCTTTAATAGTCGTTATATATATACAGTATATAACAAGTTTCTTAGATAGCAGATCAGTAGACTACTGCAAGCCTGCACGGCAACTATTGTATTTTCAGGTATAGCACAGTTTCTACCAAAACAATTTCGAGATAAAATTTATGTGCGAATTTAGAATAAAGACAAGAGATTAACGTGTATTTATAAACTCACAAAAGCCTAGCGTAATCGCTATGTCGATACGCAAATGCTACCTCAATTATTACATAGGAAGCAGAATTCGATACTACAGGATTTAATTAATTTTAAATTCAAAAAGTTACTCTAAATGAAAATTTTCTGGTCAAGTTGTTTTACGCTAGTACATAGCTCTTTAAATGTCACTAAAATATTTAATATTTTGCATCTTTTTTATAATATATGAATTTAAAATCTTAAATTTTAGTTGGTACCTGAATTATTAAATAATTCATTTAGATAACGTTAGAAAATTATTTCTCTTTTATTTAATTAATACATAAATTGCTATAGCTTAGAGATAAGCTGAATTGGAATAAAACAGTACTATCGACCTATTTATCTAAAGAAAAAATATCAATTTAAAGAAAACGAGAGACAGCGAGAAGTCATTCATTAAGATAGGTGGAAACTTCTCACCGATTTCAGTTATAAAAATATTTTTTTGTTAAATACAGATTATTTCAGATTTTCTCCATACAGAAATCTTAATTTCCACAGCATACGCGCTCATATTTTTTGTTCAATATGTTGAAAATGTGTTTTATGGTGGTAATCATCCCCCGCTGGGTAAACAGTTCACC
>WUQG02423536.1:0-14964 GCA_011317285.2 Androctonus mauritanicus | reverse complement strand
TCTGCGCACTCTTAGGTGCTTGTGAACATAAGAGTACGCATTTTCCTTTTTTTTTTTGTTTACCACAATTTAAAACAAAACTATTGCTTCATTCATGCTTTAATTTATATAATATCAAGCTTACATGTTTAAAATTTATGTAATCGAAAAATTTTTCTTAAATTAATAAAATTTGCCTTTTTATGTTAATTTAAATTTTATCTGCACACTCTTTGGTGCCTTTACCCTATTATTATGTAATTCGTGTCCTCCTCCTCATTACTGTAGGTTTATCATTTAGAAGGCCTATAACTGATAAAGAGTATACTCAGAGCATTTTCTGCAGTAACATTCAAGAGAAAAACATTATTTAGAAATGTTTTCAGTACTCAGTACCATCATCAGCTAAACAAACCATAAGAAAAATATCTATAAAAATGGAACAAAATTATTTATAAAAATTCTAGAATATTTTAATGCCATCCATGCTACTTTTAAAAACTAATTCTTATTTTTAAAATAGATTTAAAAAATATTTGCAGGATATACATATATAATAATCCAAAATGAAATTTCATAAACAGCCTAACTTAGAATGTGATTTAATGTATAAAATTTCTAAAGTTTTTAAGACTTAATATTTAAAGTAATTTCTGTTTTTATTTCTTTAAAAGTTTTTAAATTAAGTTTGATAAAAATAATAAAAGTTGTTCTCTTAAATGTTACTGCAGAAAATGCTGTTTTATAGATTATATTTATTTAATAATTAACAAATGCAGTAGTCTAAATATTTTTAGTATATTCAGAGATTTAAAAATTTGAAAAATGAAGGATAAAGTCAATAAAATATAAGAAAGCAAGAGAAAAGGATTCTTTAAGAAGAAATATTATAGACCATTAATGGAAAAAATGTTCAGCATTTAGTTAGTTGCTATGCCAGGTGAAAGAGTAGGAAAAATTTTGATCCTATTCACTTAGAAAGATATGAGAATCTGATATTTAATTAATATGATGGCCATAATTATGCATTAAAGAATATTTATTGTCATCAAATTTTTGACATCAGATGTAAATATAGTAGAAGCTGCTTATTAAAAATCACTTTGGGACCAATCTGTTTTGATAACAATAAATAGTTCATGTCAAAAAACTACAATTTCCGATTTTTTTTATTATTATACAGTATATACTGCATTTACACTATTATATACAGTGTAACCTTGATTCAATGCAGATTTAAAGTCTTTTCAGGAGTCCTGACAAAAACAATGTATACGAGAAAATGATAGATATGGGCTATATAAAATAAAATAAAAAATAATGCTACTAATAATATAAAGTTCTATAGATTGACAAATGCTTGTTGAATTTTATACTGTATATTATGTAATCAATTAAGTGATAAAGTGAAGTGAAATGATTTACACTTAATGTTGCCAATTCCAGTTTACAGAAAATCACAAAATACTAGAGCAACAGTAAGAAAATTCTTATAATCAAAAATAATTTATGATTTTTTTCAATAAAAGAAAATTATAAAGTCACTAAATCTTTATATCAGAAATTTTAAATTATATAATTCATCATAAAAAAACATTAAATATCACCAGATCTGGCAACAGTAAGGCTGTGCCATTCATAAGAGCAAGACATGCAGTAAAATCACCTAAAGGTGCTGTGAAATTTTGAAAAGCAGTCACATTTGTCTATATGAATTTATTTAATAAACTTACATTGATCTAATATTTATTAATTAAAAAATGTACACAAATCAGATTTTTCCACTTAAGTCAAATTTGCATTATTTTAAATGGAGGATCTTTGGATAATCTTTTTTTTTTGCTTAAATTTCAGTGAAAATGAAATAATAAATGAGAAATTAACAAATATTATTGTTTATTTTAATAGATTTAATCAATATTTTATTATTATCTGTGATATTTTTTTAGTTTTAAATATGGCATTTTATAGTGGTGTATTGATTCTGATGACAATAGCATTAAATTTTGATTACTATAAGCAGAGTTTTCATAATGTATTTTAATATGAATGATTCAGGATTATAAATTTTGATAACATTAAATGCTTGATGATAATATCTGCAATTGCAATAAGCAACTTTTACTGTATTTAGTTATTTATACCAAGTACCAACTTTACAAGAATTATCAAAATTAATAATAATTGTTCAATTATCATCAAAATACAGATATCAAAATGTCAGACTATTGCAGAATATTGGCATGTGAAAAAGTGGTGATCAATGCATAGAATAGTATTCAAAGAAATTGACAATAACTGATTAATACACAGTATTTAATTAAAATGTAAAAGAAATATATTTAACACACAAATGCATCAAATCAATTAAAAATATTTTACAAAAGAATCAAATAAAACATCAAATTAACTAATGTATATTTATTTAAATACAAAATAACAAATGTTTTATTTATTATTTAAAGTTAAGTGTAGATGACCTACTCTAAATTTGTCAAATAAAAATTTAAATTCTAATAAAATATCATTAATAACAATTAATAAAATGCACAACTCAATACCTAGAAAAAAAGAGAAAAAAAATTTATTACTTTTTTTCTTTTGTCCTTATTACTTCTTTTAAATTTATTTTTACTTATAATTCAATATGATTTGTTAATTTGTGAGAATTCATCCATTAGCTAATCTCACAAGAAAAAATAATTAAAAACAATGATTAATATTCACTATCTTCATTAATATTTTAGAAGAAAATTGTTTATTAACAACTAATATATACTTAAAATCTGTCCAACCAAATACTAGTGGGCATATTCCCTTTAAGTTGTATTTAGAGATGATAAATAGTAAGATGGATAAAGTACTCTTACCATTAATATTTCTTGCTTTTTCAATAATGAAATTGCACCAAGAAATGAAAAGTAATTTAATTCTTTAAATATAATATTATTAAAAAATAATATAAAATAAAATAGAAGAATTATATTAATTCTTCTATTTTACTTTATATTAATTGGATAGTTCTAGATTTAATTTTTAAATTTCAGAACTTACTTTTAATGTGGCATCAGGAAATGTTCTCCTAAACCACCTTTGAACTATTTCTTGTTCACAATCTTTAGTTCGAAGAATGATATAATAACCTTCACCAAACCTATTCTTTAAATGCTGAATACTTCCTAGACATTTAAAATGTCCATTCACCATAATAGCTAACCTTGTGCACAGGGCTTCACACTCTTCCATGCTGTAATTTTAATACTTATATAAATATGAAATCTGTACAAAAAAGTAATTCAAATATATATAATAAATATTTATTAAACATTAAATTTTTAGAGGCGACTATAATTCCTTGTAATAATTATTTTAATTATTATTAATTAATTATATTCTTCAAAAATATATTGCAGCTATTTTTCAATTACCTAATTAATTTTAGAATTTTTACAATAAAAATCAGTTTTACAGAAGTACACTTTAAAGCATATATAGTATATGCATAAATAGTTAGTATAGAATAATGAAAACATACAAAATCTATATGAAAATTATTTTAATTGTTTATGAGGTAAAATATGAAAAATACATTTCTAAATCTCAATTTAATTTTTTTCAAAATAGAATCCTTTTGTATTAACATATTTTACACATCAATTTCTTTACTGATGAATAACATTATATAAAAGCTGTTTAATAATATTTAAAGCTGGTTAATTAGAATTTAAAAATTATTAATGATATGGTCGATAAATTTATAGGTATTATATTAATTGTATTAATACAAATAGAAAAATATACCCTTCTGTGATGACTTATAAAAATCAAATTTAATAAAATTTCTATTCCTAAACTATGACTTACTCCTAATAACTATGATCAAATTAAATTATATTAAATAAAATAAACAAAAAAAAGTAAATGAAAATAGGTAAAATAAATGATTTATAAAAATCAGAAGAATAAATCAGGCATGACATCCAAATCTCTCTGGTTACAAATAAATTGGAGAATTTACAATTGTGTAAAGTTATTTTTTCATGAATAATTTCACATAATTGTTTTCTAAAAAGATTAATAGCTCACTATCCTCATTTCACTATTGATGTATTTACATTTACAGGTAGTTCTTGATTTATGCATTCCCACTTATAAAGTTTCTGGATTTCAGATTTTTTCAAATATGAAATATTAAAGAATTTGAAAATATGAACATTAATTATAATAAATACATTTAAAATCATGTATATAACTAATAGAATATAGTATAATTGGATTTGTAGCAGATCATCATTTGCAATGAAACTGGAAAAAAATCAAAATGCTAGAGTGAAGCAGTTATAATATGCCTTCTATTCATAATGATTTTACTGGAATATTAAATAACTTTCATTTCTAGATTGGCATCAAGACAGTAATTCATCTGTATAAAAGCTTATTTATTTATTATAATGATGAAAATAAATTCTTTAACATTTATATAACAAATAATTTCTTTATTATAATAATTTGTTTAATTTTAAAAGCCATGTTTTCATTTCTTTAGCTAAATAAATCATTGTTTAATCATAAATTATTGACTTTTTTTATCTTTACTTAATTTCATTATGATGAAGTTTCACGATTAAGAATGGAACTCCTGTTTTTAATAATATATTATGGGAAATTCATTCTTGAATTACAAGTTCTTAATTCATTCCTATTATGCTTGTAAGTAAAGTTGAGACTGCCAATATTTAAATATAGTTTGATTATGTTTCAATTTTTTTTATTCAATTCTTTTACAGAGGAATCAATATTTATAAAGGTAGTTCTTATTTTATGAGTTCTTATATGAATTCTTAGTTTTACAAATTCTATTTTTAAATATCAAATATCAAAAAACCTAAAAATATTACATTAATTGCAATAAGTAAGTGCTAAATATTCGTAAATATGGCATTTCAAATTTTGTATATAATTATACAATATAGTATTAGTGATTTTGAAGCAGACAATCAGCCATCTGCTATCTGCTACTAAAATGAGAAAAAGATGATGGAATAGGAAACAGGAATATAAAGTCCTCTGGTTACCATGGCTTTGTCAGAATATTTTGTAAATTGAAAAGTTTTAATATTCAAAACTAAATAATGCCAATTATTCTAACAGTTATATGACTGCAAATCCTAGAGTCCTGCCTGGCTGAGTCTTTTAACTCAAAAAAACAAATTCTGAAAATAAACTAACAAATCTAACACTTCATAACAAAAAACAACTAGTATTTCACAGCTGTTAAAAATAATGAATGAATATTAGAACCAAATAATAAAAAAAAAGTTAATGCACCTATTTTTGGAAATTGTTCTATTTACTAATTGTAAGTTAAATAATAAAAAGTATCTATAGAATTCAAAAACACTTGCAAAGTATTAAAAAGCTTTATTGAAACAATAAAAAAACAACAAACAAGTTAATGAAATTTGTTTAATGATCAATTCCAAAAATCTAAAACAAAAAATTTAATTTGAAACAATAAATAATCTTAAATAATAATTTATACTACTACTTCCACACTTTGATATTAAAAACTAATTAGTTATTGACATTATAAGAAAGAATTGAAAGCTATTCATATAGTATGCAGTCTCTCATTTTTGTCCCAAGCAGATAAAAGCTTTTAGTAGTGACTGTTTTAAAAGTCCCTGCTTGGCTATTTATATATACTTGTATAATAACTTCAATTTCTAGTTTACAATTCATGTCATCCTCTTTATAATTTGACAATATTTATTTACTGATTATAAATCTTTGATAAAAGACTATTCTTTAATTCTCAAATTGGATCAGTTATATTATTTTAGAATAGATGATGGCCTGTAACAAGTGAATTCATTGGGAAGGCAGCAGTTCCATTCTGTAATTTGTAATTTCCTGTGAAATGTAAATTAACCCATAAACTAATCTTAATACCAAAAATAAAGAAAAAATAATAAAAAATTACGAAATATCAAGGTTAAATCTTCACAAATAACTTTCATTCTCAGATTACGTTTAAGCAGTAGTTCAAAAAGCTTATCTAGCTCATTTACTAAGTGATGGTGATGAATAAAAATTAAAAATATCAAAAGTCAAATTGGCCCTTAGCATGTTTAATTCTAAATTATCATGTTAGAGATCAATTTGGCCTCATATCTGGTTTATAGATATTCCCCTATTTAGGTTGCATTAGTGTGAAAAAAATTTTTTTTAACTTGTGTAGCATAAACAATTTCATTATTATAATAATTTGCTTGATTTTAAAATCTATGTTTTCATTTCTTCAGATAAGTAAATCGTTGTTTAAGTCTAAATTATTGTTTTATTGACCTTTAACTTTACTATGATAAAATTTCATTGCTGAAAACATAACTTGTATATACCATTACTAGGATGACTATTTTTTCTATATTTTCTGTGACAATCCAGATTTAGATACATTGTTCTGCATTAGTAAATAGCTCAGAACACGTTCTGGATTTTAAAATCCATCCATTTTCAAGATGGAAGTTTTTTTTTTAATTTGCATGTGAAATTGGCTACATTTAGTAACATTATTCTAAATATAAATTAAAAACATGAATCAAATCAGTATCAAGTTCATACTGAAACCTGCCAATAGTAAAGCAATCTCAAACTCACAGTTCAATATGTTGTTTATTGCAACCATTGTAATATTTATTATGGTTTCATCACAAGTGTATAAAAAAGATATTCAGAAAAATAAAAAAAATTAAAATTGCTTTTCATAAAATATTTAAAAATCAATAAATTATTCTTATAAACTGTGCTGAAAATTCGACAACATGAAGAATTTTTTCAATAAGAAATTTTCATTCAAACTTATAAAAATCATCATCATTTATAAATGATTTTAATTGATGATGATTGTAATTTAGTGCTGATGATGATTGCATAGCAATTGAAAGTACTATGCCAATAAATTTTTTTAATGATTAACCTATTGCTGTCGGTGCTTAGATTTTAATTATAAGTTTAAAGTCTATGTAAATTTTTTAATTCTGCAACACATTTTATATGCAATATTTTTTTTTATATATAAAATAATTTAATTTCATGATTCATTATATAATAAAATATTTTAAACTTACATCAGCATTTAATTTTTTATTCATACACTTCATTAATTTAAAATTTTATCCTTGTAAAATTCTATATTAATAAAAAACATCTATCATGATTACCTGTGTGAAGTAAAAACGACTGATCTGTTACTTTTGACTAGTTCAATGACTAAATCCCAGAGAAATCGTCGGGTATAAGGATCCATTCCAGTTGTTGGTTCATCCTAAATCAAAAAATTTTCTAATTAAATTATATCCAAATTTAAAAACATATACTGAATAATTTAAATATATAAATTATTTACCATATAAATAAGTGGTGGAGCACCAAGAAGTGCAATTGCTGTTGATAACTTTCGTTTATTTCCTCCACTATAAGTTCCACTTGGTCTATCTGCATATTGAATTAAATCTAATTTTTTCAAGGCCCATTCTATTACCTAAAATAATTTTAACTTAATTTTTTTCTATTCAAAAGATAAATATAATTCAATTATAAAATATATATACCTTCTTCTCTTCTTTAGGAGGTATTCCTCTGAACCTTGAATATAGTTGTAAATGTTCTCTAGCAGTTAATTCATCATAAAGTGCATCAAACTGAGGACAATATCCAATAAATTGTCGAATTTTGTGCAAGTCATTTCGAATACTGCAAAAATTTTCATTCAACTTTAATTCTTATACTAATCAACAGACTGAGTGAAAAATTAATGCAAGATATTTAACAACCTGTATCCATTTAGAAATGCATCTCCTGCTGTTATAGAAGTATCCCCAGTTAACATTTTGAATGTTGTAGATTTACCTGCCCCATTTACACCCAATAATCCAAGACACTAGAAAATAAATATATAAGAATTATACTAGATAAATAATATACTTTAATTTAAAAAAAACCAAACATACTTCTCCACCAGAAACTCCTAAACAGAGTCTGTCAACTGCAAGATGTTTACCTAATTTTCGTGTTTGATACACCTAGCAAAACCAAATAAATTAAATTTTACAAAGTTTAAAAAAAATTATGTTAATTTTATTAAATAATTTAATTTTTTTAATAACAAAAAAATACCTTTGTAAGATTATCTAAGTGCAAAATATCATTACTAGCTTGACCAGTTAAAACACGACGCCGTTCAAATGCTACATCTACATCTTCATCTTTTATCACATATTCTGGTACTTTGACATTTCTGTAATGCAAGTAATTCACCTTATGATGCTTATTTAAATCAAATTTTTTAAATTAATGTTCTGAAGAAGTATAAAAAATAAAAATATATTTCAATTATACATAATATTCATTATTTTAACTGTTTATAAATAACTTTTGCTTACAAAACAACATATTCTATTGCTCTATAGGTAAGTTCAGCATTCAATTTTATTGAATTTTTTTGAATTATTGTTTCTTGATGAATTTTAATATGGCATTTATTATTTAATTTTAAACATTTAAAATATAGAAAAACCATAAAGTTAAAATTAATCTATATTCATTATACATGAGGAAGTAAAACAATGAACATGGCAAAATAAATCAAAGTTTAATTAACAAAATAGATAATATTACTTCTAAATCATTTTATTTTTTCTAAAAATTAAAACAATTTGCTATCAGACAAATAATAAATTTCTTAAAATTTGTCAGTTTTCAATAACTCAAAGAACCACTTTTACACTGCCAGTATATAAATAATCAATTACTCTAGCACTTTGGTAGGGAATTGTATTAACAACAATTTTATTGTTGTTGTTAATACAATTCCCTGCCAAAGTGCTAGAGTAATCGATTATTTGCCAGTTTTTTTTTAAATATTTTAATAAACCCCTTATTTGTTAAAAAAGGAATTATAACTAATTCCTTTTTTAACAAATAAGGAATTATAACTAATATAATTTTTATTCTATCTCTAATATTAAAAATTAAAGGATTTTTTAGAATTAGTTTTTTCAATTTTTTTGAAAATTATTATTCATATTTTTTTGTAACTATATGCAAAATTATAATTCAAACATTAATAATTTATTCTAAACTTACTTTGGTTTTCTAAAGAAATTAAATTCACATAGTAGTGTAATAAAAAAGAATACTAATCCAGAAAATGCCATAGCAATTAAATTTCTTGTGACTAAATTCCATGCAAATGGAGATTTCATTTTATCATATTGGCCTGAAAATATATAATTTTTCTTTATTTCTTTACACTGAATTATTTTTAAATATCTAATTTTAAACCTAATAATCTGACCTGTTTTAAAAAGAAAGAAATTTTGATATTCATTAAATGCAATATCCATTAGTCCTCGGCCCAAACAATAATTAGGAAAGAGAAGAAATATCATTTTTAATAGTTCATGAACTTCTCCTAAGTACTGAATAAGAAGGATTTTTATATAAATAGCCAGAAATTTTTAATTTAATAAATCAACATAGTCACAAACAAAATTTTAATATTTACTTACAGCATCATATGAGAAAACTTCAAGTAAAAAGCTGGTCACAACACAAGTTATTCCAACAAACAGATTAATGACAATCAGAAAAATATAGGCTGTACTTGGTTCTTTAAATAAGAAAGATACTGGATACATCATTGGTGTTATAGACCATCTTAAATAAACAAAAATAATGTACCCTTAATATAATTTCATAGTACTAACAATATTTAGAATAATTCTTGAAAGATAAGAATATAAAGAATTATGAATATTTGATAAACATTTGTAATTCTTTATATTCTTATAAGCTAACATTTGACTTATAAATTATAAATAAATAATAAATAACATTGTTTAATTATATTTATTGTCTAATCATATAGTAAATCCTTGCCTTACATAATCTTATTGAAAAGTTTCATTTAAATGCAAACAAATATTGCCTACCTAATTTGTTGACTTTGAAAGTTTAGCTTATATGCAGAAATACTTTTATGATGATATTCTAATTAAAATATAAAATTTTCTTGTGTTATTCAACAGGATTTTAATATGTATTATAAATTAAAATCCTGCATCACTTTTGTGCATTCAATATTTTTACTTCAGTGATTAATAGGAAAATCTATTGATATTTAAGAATTTAGTTGTAATAATATTCAATATGTTCTATTAAATATTTTTAAAATTGTTTAAATTTAAGTCTTTAACTGAGAATGAAGTTAATATTATATTTTTCTATCTATTAACCTAACTATATATTTTGGTTTTACTGCTACACATCCAATTCTATTTTTACACAATAGATACATTCCCAAAGAATATGTATAAAAAAAAATTTGTGTAAAAAATATATATCTATAGAAAAATAGAAGATTGGTTATAGACCTAAAGATAAAAACAGCAAAAATAATACAGTAAATCATATAAAAAATCATGTTAGAATCTTATAATTTTTGTGTGTTTGCATTTTTTATTTCATAAAGATTGCAGATGTATATATAAATGCATTATATAAAGTAAATTATCACTTGAAAAGAAAAATAACTAACTAATTCATAAACATAAAAATTAGGCAAAATAATATGAATTATACATAAGATTTTATTCATTGTCATTTTCTGAAAATAAATGCATACATTTGCATAAGACATCTCACTGCTGAGATATGCAAATAATATGATTGGTATCATTGGAAATATCTTGATCATTGGCTTCTTGTTCCATTGGTGATATTCTTTTAGTTCTTGAACAAAATTAGTATTAGTCTTCTATGATGCTGATGTTTTAATGGTTTTAAAAACGAATTTAGCTATTAATCACTGTGTCTGTGTTTTGATTAGGCCATTATATAATTCTCTGTAAGACACCATTAATGATTTCAGATCATGCTGAAACTTTCCAGCTCATTCTTCAGTAGAATTCTACTTTGACTATCTCACATTTTGCATCTTCTCTAGTGCAACACATCTATGAATGATAAGTCACGTTATAGTGCACCTTAATGCCTGAAGATTTTTTTGTGATAAAATCAATGTTAATGTCTATGTGAATGCATATTAACATCAACTTTATTATGTGTGCACAGTGCCACAAAAAATGCAAGGCATTAAAGTAGAATCTTATCATTTTCACTTTAAATGTCAAACTCAAAATGTAGACGAAACAAATTTCCTATTGAAGTTATACACATAATTAGGGGAATTCCCTAGAAATTTCTAACTAGAACCAAAAAACAACAACATGGAAGTGAATAATGTGATGCAAATGCCACATTCATTGTAATATGAAAAAATTTTTCTTAGAATTTGGGTCATTTGTATTAAACTCAAAACAAATCATGTAAAAAGAAAATGAAATTTTTTTAAATTCATGTCAAATCAAAATTGTGTAAAAAAAGTTCATGTAAAAACAGAATTGGGTGTATAAAGAAACTTTTACTAATTCTAGTATAAACTAATTAATAACATATCTTAATATGAGTTATTGCTGAGTTTAAAAGAAAATTAAATAAGAAAAAATAAGCTATCACTGCTATTTTGGCCAAAATAATTAAAACAAATAATAATAATAAAATGTAAAAAATATTTAAATATTTTTCTCAGTTCAAGTTTGTGTGAAAAAAATTCTAAGGAAATAAGAAAAAAAATAAAATTTCTCTTCATTTCTTCACAAATTTGAGAAAATTATGCAAATAAAAATATTATTTTTAAGATCACAATATTAAATATTTTTTTAATTATTTTTTATTATTATGTTGTAACATTAATGCTAATTACTGTCATCCATATTTACTTTTCCTTCAAATTATATTTCTTGTCAAATATAAAACAACACAATTATTGTCCATTTCATTTTGATTTCTGTCTAGCAAAGAATTATTGTAAAAGCACTTCCTGACTTATATAAGTTGAATTCATCTAAATTATTTTATGATAATTATAATAAAATCAAAAGCATCATTATATACCTATCTGTTATAATGAATATAATATATGGAGGTATTTAAATATTTTTAAAATTGGTATGGTCATATCAGTGGTAAAAATATTTAAATACCTCCATATCAGTTGTTTAATAAAACCTTATCTTTAATATTTAAAAGAACTTATCAAAATTATTAACAAAATTAAATATGAATTGAATTGGTTAATAAATGCTTGACAAAATATGTAGCAAGCTGCTTATTTGGAATACAGTGTTAGAAAAAAAGAAAAAAAAAATTATATTCTGAAGATTATATTTAAACATTTAATGATATAGTAAAATTTGCTGATAAACTATAGTGCCTATAGCAATGCTAATGCAAATTGACTTTGCATAAATTCAAATCACCATTTTACTACAGTTAGTGACTGAAGGATAGATTTCTTCTGTTTATTTTCAGTATTAAACAGAATATAATAAGATTAATATAGTTCACAATACACTCAATACATAACATATTACTGCTAACTGCAGTTATCTTTATTCAACATTGTCCATCGAAGATATCTTGATGATAAAAATTTTATCATCAAGATATAAAAATTTTTGAATTTCACAAATTACTGTTCATAAGTGTTGATTTAGATTCCATTATGTATGATACAAGATAAAAATGTAATATTTTTAATTATAAATGGCATGGGAAAAAAAATATTTTCTCCTCATATCCAAATATGCATAGGAGCAATTGCCCTGCTGCTCCAGTGGAATCAGCATTACTGGTGACTACAGAGTACATTATTTTTTCCACTAGTGACCTGTCACAGTACTTCTGGCAGGATTCTTTGTTTTCCTTATGCTTTCCTAGATTTTTTTCATCTCATTCTTCAAACAGTTAAACCACTAAATATATCATCTGTCTCTTATTAAAAGTATTGTTGAAAGTTATATATGATTTTTATACATGATAACTTTAATAATGATAGTTCTATATTAATAGTGTTATTACAGTTTCTCCACACACTAGCATCATAATCATTTTCAACTAGTATATAAAAGTGCAGTAATGTATTGCCTACTAAATTATATTGATTATTTTTAAAATATTTTGCATATCAAAATTTTTATAGAAAGCTGAATTTATATAAGTCAAGTAGTGCCTGTATATGAAAATTATTTGTATATTCATTTATTTACTTACCCATAAATAAGAAAAAGTGAAACAACAGCAGGAAAATTTTTATGTGAAGTATATGCAGGAATGTCAAATATTAATAAAATTAAGACACAACAAGTTGCTGGAACAACATAGCTGCACTGTAATAATATATTAATATATAAGCCAAAAATTACATTTTTAAATAATAAAATTTATTTGAATATAAAGCAATCTCTTTTACAAATATCCTAATTTTAAAAAAAATATTTTAGCAAATATTGTAGTGTAATAAACAGAATAAGATGTATTATATTTACTCTTGTATGTTACCTCTATTTTTCTATCTTTAAAATTATGTAGAGGATAATATTATGTGAATATATGAAAAACACAGCACTATAAGCAAAAGATTTTTAATAAGGCATAATTATATAACATAAAACGAATTTAGTTGAGTATTTGGAACTGATGAGGGACTCCAAGTAGTCCGAAAGTGTTATGCCTTATTAAAAATCTTTTGCTTATAGTGCTGTTTTTTTCATATGGTTTAGAAAGCAAAGTATTTATTTAATGTATTATGTGAGTATTTTATAAATATTGCATTAATCTGAATTAAACCACATTATTGTATGGTTTAAAGTAGTCAACATTAAAAATAAAATCATAATTATATTTTAGCTTCTAAAATCAATACTGTATTATAAAAAACACTGTTTCTTTCAAATATAGTAATAACAAAACACTTTTACCAGAGTACCATCATTTTGTTTCTATACAACAGTATCAAGTTAAATTAATTATGAAATTTTTCAATTATGTCATTCTGAAAATTATTCACATATGATTATATATTATTTTTAAATGCATTTAATATTATTAAAAATTATTTTATTACTGTTTTCAATAACACATTACAAAAGTGAATTTTTACAATAATAACGAGCATTTTATAAAATGCAGCAATAAAATTTTCTTTGTCTATTAAATATATATACTGTATAAATATGCATAAAAAACACTATTTTATATTATTGTTTTAAATAATCTTATGTATATTTTTGATTGTTTGTTTATTTGTGTTGCATAATCTCCTAAATGGTAGAAGCTACAGCTGCCAAACTTCCTATGATTCTTTGTGATTGTCCATCTTAAATAATTAGGCTATTTAATAATTTTTTAGAACAATCATTTAATCAACATTAGTTAACAATTACAAATTATCCAAAAATTCCATACAATTTAACAATTTAGTCAACAGATTACTCTGAAGGATTTAAATGAAGTCATGCTTGAACTCAAGATGACAGTCATATCAATCTGATGCCATTATGATATAACAATGGATGATGATATAAAATGATTTTGATTCATAATGTCATGACTTGCATCATGTAGCTGCAATGGCAATGTTATTATGACCTAATACTGTAGTTAAATCCACATTAAAATTGGGTACAAAAAGCTAATGGATTCCAAATACTACAATTAATAAATTATATGGGAAAATGATTTTGTTCAAATTCAGAATATTGTTATAAAGATTCCATATTGTCATCAAGACAAATAGATGATGTCACATAAGCATGTAGATAATATCATGACTTAATATCAATAAATGATCTCCTTATTTTATATTTTAATAAATTCAGAAAGAACAAATAATTTCTATCAGTTGTAATTCAATTACTATAATAACTTATATGTTCCAAGCACTAATGAGCAGACCATTAAACTTCTTATACAGGCTTTTTTTATTAATTACAGAAACGCTTTCGGCATGTTCACCATCCTCAGCTGTAACATAAATCATTCTTAACATTCTAGAATGCTAAATTCAAAAATTTAACATGG
>WUQG02423525.1:0-14965 GCA_011317285.2 Androctonus mauritanicus | reverse complement strand
AGTCATCGTACAATGTGACCATACCCATACGACAATTGATATTTTCAAAAGGGTTCCACCACCCGAAAACGAAAATAAGTTGATAGGGTTCCGTAGTGCCAAAAAGTTTGAGAGAAACACGGTTTTAGATCATGGCGATCCGGAATTAAATGATTTCTAATCCCGGGATTTCGGGATCTGGGGATTATTTCATATCATTAATCATAGCATATAAATATCTGTTCATTTATTCATTGTATTATTGACATTAATATTATTTAAATTTAAAAATCAATTTTTCATTATAAACATTTTTCTTACTTTTATTAAATTAAACGATAAGAAATAACATAAATTTGATCAGAAATAGCGGAATGGCCGAGTCTCTATTGTAGCCTATATCACCATTTTCAATACAGATTCATCAATTTATTATACTTTTTATAGTAGCATAATTTATGTACGCGAAAAAATTTAAATTTATGTGCGCATTATATAAAAAGAGAAGAAGAATGAATGTCTTTTCTATGACTTTAACATTTAATAGACCACATAAATTTTTATGTCACACGCTATTTATAAGATACTGTAATTAAGCGAGAAAATATAGTTTCGAAATTCAAAGCATTAATAATATAATTTTTATAAATTTCAATTCTAAATTAAAATTGTATTTTAATATCTGAAATCTCGAGAGGTCCAGGTAAATGCATTAAAAATATAGGTTGTGTTCGAAGTATCGAGATTACTACTGCCAAGGTTCTTCCAATACAGAATACTAATCTTTTTAAGTATTCTCAGCCAGAGTAGTCTTAAGAGAGATTGATATTCGAACACCATTGAAGTATTCTAGTCAAATTTACGTTCCTCGATAGCAAATTTGAAAGAAATAAGTAGGATTCTTCGGAAAATATATAATTAATTGAAGAATGGTGATAATTAAAACTGTAATGATGTTATTGAAAAATATCACAACGAACATGAACTAACAACTTTAATTTTCACTTTCAATCAACGTTATAAATTATTGCTAAAACTATTTAAATATCATACAGTATATATATTCAATATTGTATAATTATGTCGATGATGTATCTATTCTTTCAACTTTATATATTTTAACTTTTTTAGATTTTATGTAAATTTTATGTTATGTAATCAACATAAAAATTAATGAAAATATTATAATAAATAAAATTTTAATATTTATAACAAATGTAAAAAATAATAAATACAATATAATAATTCATTTAAATATTTTCATAATCCGAAACAAGTCGTATAGTCGCGAATTGCTACTGTCTTCATTTTTAGACCAGTAGATACTACATGATGTGGTCTTGGTCGAAGCGATCTTCATGAAGCGCATGGAGAAAGGATCAAAATATTTCGAATAGGTCTGAATATGGCGAAACTTCCGGCGAACTGATCGAACCGCTCCACCAAGTATTCTTTAGTGGCACTTCGAACATAGCCATGTTTAGCGCTTAGTGCGCATTATAAGATGGCGAAACCATCGATGCGTAAAATAATGACTAACTTGTAAGTGGTGGGAATACAATAACTCTGCCACAGGCTGCCCACCGTTCAGAGAGATTAACGAGATTGTAATTATTCTGATTGATTTCAATCAGAATAATTTGTCTTTCAATAGAGATAAAATAGCCTATATGATATTCTCGCTTCATAAAATTATCAACGAAGGAACTTATTTACCCATTTTTAATATTACAATCTTTCCAGCAGAGCATTATTCTGATTTAGGAATATTATTTGATACTCGGCTGTCATATAAATATCATATTGAATCATTAACTAATCGATTAAGACAAAAAATAGGATTTACTCGACGTTACATTAGCTGTATTTCTATCCTGAAACTTTGAGACTTTGGTTCTTTTCGATTATTGTTTCAACTATCAATTATGGTGTAATTTTGTATTATAGTGCTCCACAATCAATCTTAGATAAGCTAACTACAGAATATAAAAAAAAGGGATCGAATTAATAATCAAACTTTCAAAGAGGAATAATGCACAAAATAATCCATCTATAGATATCGATGAATTACCAACTCCGAAGCAATTTCTTTGTCAAAGAAGACCACCTGTATCTACAGAAATATATTGATGGAGTATTGACTTCTGATAGAATATTATTTAATGTGCCAAGAGTTAAACTAAAAAAAAATGAATTTATATATATTAAGAAATGCAGAACTGTAAAATGTGCGAATTCTTTTATTATGTAATTATGTTTTTTATATTTCTTTTAAGGCGTTATTTTACTTTTGTATAAATTTCTTTTCTTTGTTATTTTATAATATTGTCTGGGGTCACCCAATGTACTCAATACTTAGGGTGAAAATAAATAAATAAGTAGAGGAAGTGGATCGACGAGCTGGACCTCATGAATAATATTTCCAAGGAATGAAGCCCCGAGGATCGAACGTGCGTTCTCTAGAATAGAAAATTGAAGCGTTTCCACGCGGCCAATCTAGCCGATTAAAGTTGTAATGGATGGTAATTAATCGTATTAGTTCCAAAAACAGAGTCCCGATGGGAACAAAGCGGCGGAGCATGGAAATGCCCCGCCGCTTAGTTGGTGAAAAGCACCATTTAACCATAGTGATGAGTGTTTTTTGTGGCTGATGAATGTTCCGAAGTAAAACATTTTCATTTCTTACATAGAAATTGGACGGCCAGCGATAAAAATATCCATCTCTTACATTGGTACTGGCCGATCAATCACAAAAATACTCATCTGTTACTTGAAACCGATTAAGCCAGGCAACTCCAAAATAATAAATGATTACATATTTTTGTCACTAGAACGGGATTCAAGTAGTGACTGTTCAAATCAGTTCCGAAATAAAAAAAATGATGAGTAGGGATGAGTCAGTCTAACATACGGAATTAGAGAAAGTATTTGGAGCTGGTTTGATTTCGGAATTAAACTGATAAAACTTAAAACCGATTTTGGAACTAAGCTGAAAAGTATTGATTTAGCACAACACTGTGACCTGTGTTAGAGTCTATAAAGGCTCTATTTCTTAGTAATCGGCCAACGATTTATTATATATTATTTACAATAAAAATTAAATGTAGAAATATTTTTGATCGTGGACCTTTAAAAACAATCTAATTGATGTAATTTATAACAAAGCTGTTTTATTTACTGTAAATAATCAATTAACAATTGTAATTTACAACAACCAATTATTTTTCAGAAAAGCTAGAACATTTGCGTTTAATAACATCATTTAAACTAAATTATCATATGCATACATATCAACTGGATTTAAAATGCCAAATGAAAATTTAAAAAATTCTTTGAGAATCTAGTGAGAATCTAAAATTAATACATAGGTTTTTAAAATGCCATTCTCATATATTTTGCTTTTTCAGTCCTTCGGAACTAATTTTTTACAAGAAGAAAGGTCAAAACGAGCAAATATTTAATATCCACAATATCTCGTCCGAGACTGTTTTTTATAAGGTCAATAAAGTCAATATAAAATTTAAAATAAGAAATTAATAAAAACGTTTTTATTATTTTAGATTAAGGCTAGTAATCCAATTGCGTTTCAATTACATCCGGCTAAAGGCGTAATTAAAGGAAGAGGCAATGTGGAAATAAATGTTGTACTCGAATTAGGTAAGATATATGATAGAAAAATTAGGCTTAATGATAAAAAATAAGTTTAAAAAATAATAAATAAGAAAAATTTACAAATTTTAAAGTACAAAAACAAATAATTTTGATTTTGTTTGATTGCCGATAGCTATATAGTCGGCTGGATGGCTATATGGAGTCGGCCGGATTGGCCGCATGGAAACGCTTCGGCTTTCCACTCTGGAGGACCTGGGTTCGACTCCCACACCCCTCGGATTTCACTCCTTGAAAATATTTATCATGGGGTCCGGGCCCGTCCCGTCGATCCCCGTCCTCCACCATCCGGCTGACCCCTCCGCAGGGATGGGCAGCCTGTGGAAGGGCTTGTTTCGCCCCGCCATTTTAGTATTCTTACTGAGTGGAAAGTGGTAAAGCGGTCGCTTACTATCTTGTCGGGTTCAATTTCAGATTCTACAACTTCGGTTTTTTAGGAGAGACCCGGGCCCGATATTGAACACCATCCTCAACTTCCGGTTGACCCCATCACGGATGTTATGCATCTGGCGATGGGCTCTAAAAATGATGGCGGCCAAAAGTATTCCCTGTGTGATTCGTCGGTTTAATCTAATTAATCTGACTAACCTAGCCAATAGTTATAAATTTCGTTATTTGAGTGTTATTATTCATTAAATTATGGTGTATTGGGTAATTATTTATTTATTTTTTTGAATGACATATTAGACAAAGACTGTAGTCAGAATGAAAAATTTCAAATATTAATATCTAAATCAACCAAGAAACGGATTAAGAATGTCGATGAAGCATTCCAAGATGGAGCCATCATCTCACGACAATAGTAAACAAAATACAATACTATATTGTATATTATAATTAGTATAAAGTAATTTTTTATTTATTTTTAACATCTAAAATGTTTTCAGTCTGGAATGTAAAGTATTGGGCCTAAGTAAGCGGAATGCGAGATCATTAGTGGAAATTCTTGTTACACAAAAGGTAAGTTGATTATAAAAAAATTAGGTATATATTTTTCCCGAAAAACTCAAATGATTTACAAAATTTTCTTATAGTTACATCTTCTCGGGAATAAAATTTGGATTTCCTTCATACTTCAAGTTATCATTTTGTTTTTTATTGTACTAGTATTTCTTCTGTGCAGTTGCTACAAGCATGACAAAACATGATTATTTGAATAATTATAACTATTAATTACATGGCGGCCATTAAATTTGAGAATAATAAAATAATAAATTACCATCTTCCTGGCATTTTTTTAAAAATTTCTTTTAAATAGCTACCATCAAAGCCGGGCCGACTAATTGTAATGCCTGAGGCAAGTTTTAAAAACGGCGTCTTTTAAAATGTTTTTGAAAAACTCAAAGTAGACTATTATTCGTTACTTAAAACAGCGTTTTTTCATGTCTCGAGGGAAATATAGTGTGGTCCACTCTGGCTCTCAACCTCATAAAAATATAGTAAAGAATTTGCGGCGCGATAAACGACAAAACTAAAATTATAATAAATCTTTAATTGAAAAAACATCTGTTTATTTTTAATTAATCTCAAATTTATAGCGACTAATAATACACAGTCAGAATATTTCCTTCTATTTATGTATTATTACGAATTTTGTCGCATTAATATCTTTTTGTTCTTCATTAAACATTTCGTATAAAACATTCTTTGATTTTTACAATTCATTTTGGCATCTATATCGATCCGACGCCCGAGTCCATTGCCTGGCTCCTCACCCTATGGAACCGGCCCGCCTACCACCGATAAAATAATAACCAACTTATGTACAATTTAATCAATTTGGAATTTGTAGAATAAATATCAGAGTATTCGAGAAATAAACAAGTATTGTAATAAATAAAGCTGAACACTTCGGCGGAAGAGGAGTCGTATCTGTAGCATTCTCATCTGTTCTGATTATTTAAAATGTAGTCTTTAAAAAAATAAATTTATATTTTCGCAATTTATATAGACTCATCATTCACTTAACACTAATGATAGGCTCTTGTCAGTCGGATGGAAGCTTGGGATGCTTCAACTTCTACTCTAAAGATCGGGGCTCAGCTCGTCCATCTCCGTCCTCCACTGTCTGACTGACCCCTGGCGGGAATGGGCAGATTCCGGAAGAGTTCGTTTCGCCCCGCCACTTAGTACTCTACCTGAGTGGAAAATGACGTCTGTCCCTAAAAAAGCCTGGTTAATTCGAATAATAAATTAAATAATCTTGTCTATTTTCTTTGCTTTACTTACAGAATCTTTCTAAATTTTTTCAAATTTTATTCTCCAAATAGCTATTTTTGTAAAGTGTAAATAATTTAGAATGCCACACATTCGGATGTTTATTGGTGGTTTTCTCAATCTGGCTTTGTTTCTTAAGCGGCTCTCTTAATACGCATTGTCATTAAATGGCCCTCGGCCAGCTCCGAGTTTGGCAACCTAGCGCTACGATGTCCATATACTGTATATAGGTTCTATTTAGGGAAATTGTTTTTCATATGTTACTTTGACACTGTTTTAACAATGCCTTATATCAGAAATATTCAATAAGCAATTTTATATTCAATTATTTCATCGCGTGGTAGCTGGTCGAGTAACGTGTCGTCTTATATTTTAGTATTTGGTATTAATAGCGCTATTATTTGCTATTAATACTGTAATTACGCTCTTGTTTATTGTTTGATTATCATCTTTGCCAATAAAATAAAATTTTATTCACTCTATTTGTGTTTTTGTTATTTTTTCTTAACATTTTTTAGCATAAAATACATATAATAATTTTTTTTTTTTTTTGACAATGCGCCTTCGATGGCCTTTAAATCTACTTTTTCTCTTTCCTCCAAACATTTAAACAATTAGGAAAATGCGAAATTTGGAGTATATTTTGAGCACTTCATTCGAAAATATTGAAAACGTGTATTTATAAAAAATTATAATAAAAAATGGTTTAATACTCCATATTGGGATACTATACTCTTTTTATTAACTATTAGGATCTGTTCGTCACATTTATTAAAATAAATGGGCTACGTCTGGCCACCAAAACAGTCAATTTAATATAGCGTTGAATGTACTGTACATTGGTGAAAAGTACCTCATCGGGAATCGACTTCATTTATAAACAATGGGCAAGCTATCCATCGATGATTGTGACGAATACGCCGACACACTACTGAAGCCAGACTTACTCTTATCAAAATAGTATCATACCACGCTTTGTCCTTTCAATGTTATTACAATTCCTCAAAAAATTAAGATGATATTAAAGAGTATTTTTTTAAATGAGTTTTAAAATTTACTATATTACATCTTCATTTCATACAATATCATGGGTTAAACTACTTGCTTTCGTATAACTTAGTTCTTAAAAATAGCGCTATATGCGAGTAAATGTTTTATTCCGTAAAACGTTTTCGGCCCAAGTTTGGTCCCTCATCAGTACATATAACTGAAGAACTTAATGTCTTAAGAACAAAGAATTCTTTGTTCTTTTCTTCTTTGTTCTTAAGAGATTAAGTTCTTCAGTTATACAGTATGTACTGATGAGGGACCAAACGTGGGTCCGAAAACGTTTTACGGAATAAAACAGTTACTCGTATATAGTGCTATTTTTAAGAACTAAGTTACATCTTCATTTCATTTTTGATTTTTTATCTATAATTGACATTATTAATACTATTAAAAAAACTTTCTTATTAATTTTAAATAATAAAATAGATAAAATTTATGGGTCAACAAATTAGGTTGTTAGTCACAAAATTGAAACTTGGCCGTTTTGGTCACGTGAAAACGTTTCGGCTTTCCATCCTGGACCCCAGGTTCGAATATCGGGGTTCCATCTTTTGGAAAAATTTATCACGTGGTCTGGACTCGGTCCGTCGATCTCCGTCTTCCACCATCCGGTTAACTTCTCCCAGGCTGTGGAAGGATTTGTTTCGCTTCCATTCTAAGTGAATGGAAAGTGGCGTCATCTGTTGACTAAAAAATTTGAAACTTATTTATTAATAAATATTATTTCACACAGTAATATATGTGAAATTATATCCAGAGTCTACAAACTCGTGATCTTAATTTTACTTAACTGAGGTAGTCGATGTAGGAAACAGTTGTAAATTATAATAGTAATGGAATAATTTTATTAAGCAGTTATTATGATATAAAGTAAAATAAATATTAAATGTATTGTAGTTATTTCTTCAAAAAGCAACTAGTGGTTTGTAATTCAATATGACTACAAAAGATCCTCGATTGCTACTTCGTGGATGAGATTAGGGACTTTTTCAGCTTTGACGGGACAGAGGAACAAACTACTTATATTCGGGACTATTCCGAATAATCCGGGACGTTCGATCACCATAAATACATCCTACGATCTATGCATAAATAATGCGAGATAAATCAACGAACTTATAATATGAATATTTTGTGATGTTTTGTTTTTGGGATAATAAAATGTGCAATTTTTATAATTAATCAAAGGCATAATATAATATTCATCTTTGATTACTAATTTCAAAAATATTTTTATTTTTTATTTTTTGGTTTTAATTTTATCTGTTTCTGTCCTGTAATGGTATAATGATTTCAAACTAATAGCGATGTATTTTTATTTATATAGGCCAATTATCTAATTTTGAACGTCTCGAGTTTTTTGTTTATTGAGATATTTTATGGATTAACATAAAATGATAAAATGAGCACTCAAGATCAATTCTTTTTAATAAAAAAAAGATTACTAACGATTAATAAAATTGTAATTTAAGTCCATTTAAAATTAATACAAATTTAATTGCGTATATACAGTATCTTTGATTATTTGGATTTGATGATATTTGCGTACTATAATTACATATTTTAAAAATACAAATACAAAAAGTATCCAAGTGAAAGACCATATACTGTATTTTATAAACAGTTTAGAAAAGATATTCTATTAAATTAATTATTTTATTAATAAATTTCCCAACATATTATACTTATAAATAAAATTTTTACGCTTGTACTTAATTAATGACGTCTAATTAAAATATAATTTATTTTTCCATTTTATTCGCACTTCTTATATTACATACATATTCTTATATGTTTTTCGAAAATCAGTTGTTATAAATGAAGACAGTTTAATAGTTTCCGAGGAAAGTAAAATAATATACAACTCGAATATGCAGTTTGGAATGGCTATTTTAAAAGCTTAAACCATAAATATTTTTCCAAAGATGGCGCTTGGTCGGTGTTCGTATCTCGTTTCCATCTCGCCTCCAACGTAACGTAACATAGCTGTATCCTGACTAGACAGTGACGTAATGGAACTAAAATAGAAATTTTAAAATAAGATTATTATAAATTACACATGGTTTTAAAGTATCTTTAGATCAACTGCTTTAAGCTAACATAAAAAAAATATTACGAAAAAGCAATGAAATTCGTAGTAAAAAAAATCTGAGATAAATATTCAAATCTAACTTTCAAATTTGTACAGTATAAAATCAAATTTTATACGAAAAATAGTGCGATGTTCATCATCATAATATAACCAAAAATAACAGTTTCGATAATTTATAAGTATCAAAAGTACGATTAATTTAAAACGATGTCCTTGATTTTAAGAGGTTAATTTTTTTAAATCTTATCAGTTTTTTTTTTTTTTTAAATTGATAAAATTTTTAATGAGATTAAAAAGGCAGAAGTTATATATACTGTTTATCAAATATTATTATCCATGCTCATCCAAATTTGGTAAATCATCGTATTATTACATAAGTAGAAAAATTAAAATTTATCATTATTCTGATTTTTTTTTTTTTTTTTTTTGTCTAGTACAGATATTTATAAGTTTCTGTCTCGAGATAGCGTAATATAAATTAAATTAAGAATAATTTCGATACTCAGGTCAACGAAATATAAACATTTTACCATGATTTTCTATAAATTAGACAAATATTTTGGGGTCGTATATTAAGTACAGATATTTATCTGCGTTTTAATAAAGTTATAGAATTAGTTATTTATAGCAACAGCATAAATAAGGTGCACAATCCTGCACGCAGCGATCTACTGTCTACTATACAGTATTATGGCATTGTATTAGCAAAAAAAAAAATTAATCAGAAAAACTCAAATTAAAAAAAAATCATTTAAATAAGAACATAGAAAAAATTTTTGCAAGAATGATAAAATCATGACTTAATAAAAACCAGCGGCGAAACTAAATCTTTAAATTTTATTTCTGAAGCAAACAATCTAAATAATTGTAGCGTTAATCTGTTATTAAACCGTTTCAAAATTATATTAAAAATTATTATTGAAATATAAATCGCCGCGGGAATAAATAGAAAAACCATAAATAACAGGAAAGAATATTCTCGAACTTTTCTAACGTCATCTGCTAACGTCATTGATAAAAGTCGTCATTAAAAAGTTAACCAATAGGAAAACGACACGCTCCAAAGATCTTTTGTCGCTATTGGTTAAGCCAAAATATTCCAGAAGTTACTCGAAACTCTGTTTCAGTTATTTATAATCGTTTGGAAGGCGTACTTACCAGTTGAACGAACAACAAAGTTTTAATAAACTTGCTAATTTATACAAAAGAAACTAGTTAACTGTTACGCTTTATATATAAGGTAAGTATTTAATTATATAGTAACTGTGATATGCCGTAACTATTATGTCAATCTGAGTTTAGAACTTGTTACGTATTAGTCGTAAATTGAATATTTTTTTGTTTAGAAAAATAGAAATGGCAAAAACTCCAGCTATTGGCATCGATTTGGGAACAACTTACTCCTGTGTCGGAGTATTTCAACATGGGAAAGTGGAGATTATCGCCAATGACCAAGGTAATCGGACCACTCCCAGTTACGTTGCGTTTACCGATACCGAGAGGTTGATCGGTGATGCCGCCAAAAATCAAGTAGCTATGAATCCCAGCAATACTGTTTTTGGTAAGTAATCGAAACCATTTTAACCAAGTAATAATACGTAAAAGCTATCGATTTTTAACTTTTTTTTTTATTATTTTATCTATAGATGCCAAACGTTTGATTGGAAGGCGTTTCGATGACACTTCCGTTCAAGCTGATATGAAACACTGGCCATTTGAAGTAATAAATGATGGCAGCAAGCCAAAAATTAAGGTTGAATACAAAGGCGAAACCAAAACTTTCTTCCCGGAAGAAATCTCCTCGATGGTTTTAACTAAGATGAAAGAAATAGCGGAGGCCTATTTGGGAAAAACTGTAACCAATGCAGTTGTAACTGTACCTGCTTATTTTAATGATTCTCAAAGACAAGCTACCAAAGATGCTGGTACCATTGCTGGATTAAATGTTCTTAGAATAATCAACGAACCTACAGCAGCTGCTATTGCTTATGGCCTTGATAAAAAGGTAACTTCTTTCTTCATATTTTTTATTTAATTTTAAAACTTCATTAAAAAGTTCATATTTGTCCTTCAATTTTTTGTTTTTTATATGATGATTTGATTTGATTTTATTATATATATTCCTTTTTTTTTACTTACACTTATCTAACTTTTATATAAAATTATTTTATAGGGTACTGGAGAAAGAAATGTTCTTATTTTTGATCTTGGTGGAGGCACATTTGATGTGTCTTGTTTAACAATTGAAGATGGAATCTTTGAGGTAAAATCAACTGCTGGTGATACTCATCTTGGTGGTGAAGATTTCGATAACAGAATGGTTAATCATTTTGTTCAAGAATTTAAACGTAAACACAAGAAAGACATAACTCAAAACAAAAGGGCTCTGAGGAGATTAAGAACTGCTTGTGAGAGAGCAAAGAGAACTCTCTCATCCAGTACTCAAGCGAGGTAAATATTGTAACCCTTAAATAAGAAAAGAAAATCCAGATAATATTTAAAAGAAGAAACTTCCTATATATTAAAGCTTTATAAAAAAAAAATTTTTTTTTTAATTTTCAGCATTGAAATTGATTCGTTATTTGAAGGTATAGATTTTTATTCAACAATCACAAGAGCTAGGTTTGAAGAATTGAATGCAGATCTGTTTCGTAGTACCCTTGAACCTGTAGAAAAAGCTCTGAGAGATGCAAAATTGGACAAAAGTCAAATTCATGATATTGTTTTGGTGGGTGGTTCTACTCGAATACCAAAAATTCAAAAACTATTGCAAGATTTTTTCAATGGAAAAGATCTCAACAAAAGTATAAACCCAGATGAAGCAGTTGCTTATGGTGCTGCAGTACAGGTGAAAAATAATTTCTAATTAACTTTATCCTTTTTTTTTTCCTTATATAAAAAGTAGTGAAATTTTTATTAAAGTTTTAATATCTTAATTTCAGGCTGCTATTCTAAATGGTGACAAATCTGAGCAAGTACAAGATTTGCTTTTGTTGGATGTTACCCCATTATCGCTTGGAATTGAAACAGCTGGAGGTGTCATGACAGCTCTCATAAAAAGAAACACCACTATACCTACAAGACAAACACAAACATTCACAACTTATTCTGATAATCAACCTGGTGTTTTAATTCAAGTTTATGAAGGGGAAAGAGCAATGACCAAGGATAATAATCTTTTAGGAAAATTTGAACTTACTGGAATTCCTCCAGCACCACGTGGAGTTCCACAAATTGAAGTTACTTTTGACATTGATGCTAATGGAATAATGAATGTTTCTGCAGTTGACAAGAGCACAGGCAAAGAGAATAAAATCACCATTACTAATGATAAAGGAAGGCTTTCTAAAGAAGACATAGAAAGAATGGTAAAAGATGCAGAAAAATACCGTGATGAAGATGAGAAACAGAAAAATAGGATTTCTGCTAAAAATGCCCTTGAAAGTTATGCTTTTAATGTTAAGTCAACAGTGGAAGATGAAAAGCTGAAAGATAAAATAAGTGAAGAAGACAAAAAGAAAGTTCTAGATAAAGTAGAAGCAACCATTAAATGGCTTGATTCTAATCAGGTAAATATGTGTGCCAATTCAAATTTTAATCTAAAAAGAATTTTTATTATAACTCGTTCTTAATTTTCTCAACATTTTTTTTTTTCTAGCTTGCTGAAAAAGAAGAATTTGAAGATAAGCAGAAAGAATTAGAAAGTGTATGCAATCCAATCATTACAAAACTATATCAAGCCGGTGGTGCTCCTCCAGGAGGATTTCCAGGCGCTGCCCCAGGAGCAGGACCAACTACAGGAGGTGGAAGTGGACCAACTATTGAAGAAGTTGATTAAAACTTGTATATTCTATATGTAAAAAACTGTCAAAATTTTTTGTTTTTAAATCAGCTGTTTATACAAACTGAAACTAATCCGGAGTTAAAAATTCAATAATACCTGTTATATTTCTTTTTTTACTTTGAAGAAATAATAAAATTTTTTAACCATGCAATTTGTTTAATTTTTTTTTATTGATCGAATAAAATTTTGGGATTGAAGAGGAAACTTTTTGCAAAGAGGGTGTGACTAATAGTAACGGGTCATTAGTTTTATGTAGAACCTATTGCGGGGGGTCTCTTCAAAAACAAGGATAGTTTCAAATGAAGGATTTTATCCATATAGTATATAATACCGTATAAGTTTGGACGAATAAGTGATGAATTTTTTGGTTTACAATTGATCTAATGGTAGATATCTGGAGAAGAAACTCCACATAGTGTGAATGTGTATATTTCGGATGAGATATCGGGTTTGTATTTTGCAGCACCGGAATATATTTGCGATTTCATGGAGAAAAGCTTTCGTGGTTGAGGTGGGACTCTGGGATGATTATCAGAGCGCAATAAATCACCGGATGTCTCCATGCTTATGGCTGTTTAAAGCATCCTTTCCTCCTCCCTCCTGGATAATCATGAAAAAATAATTTAGAAAAACTTTTTCCTTAGTAAATTTTATACATCTTTTTTTATGTTCAGTTTAGTACGTATTCACTTAATATAGTAGAATGTCGTCATCCGTACCACTGCCCCCCAAAAAGGCAGTATCGTCTTATTCGCATTGATTGTGCTTAAAGTATTATTCTTGCCTCTAGTGTATTCGTTTCTAATTATTTATTCGAAGAAATATGAGCTATAGCATAGAAAATCCTTATTTTTCATTACAGGAGTAAAAAATTAGATATCGACTTTAGCTACTATGTGAACGCTTTGGTTTACCATGTCCTAAATGAATTATTTTTTTAAAGACAGTATTTCCTGCTTTAAAATACAACAGTAATAACTTTGCCTATAATTGTAAGAGACCAATTACATTTTTTGTACAGAATCGGCATTTTCGTGTTTGTTGGAACAATCACGATCCCAATTAGTTCCGATAATCTGCAAATTAGAAATTTTTTTTATCTTTAGGAAAAATATCATTTTTGGGTGGTTTAATCGCTTAACCGCAATGAAGGCGGATCAAATTAAACCATTGTTTCATATCTCTCAATTCTTCCTTCGGACATTGTTTTTTTAATTCTTAATGGTGCGTATCGAAACTTTATTCGAACATCTTAAAGATAATATACGTATTCAGCAATAAGAGGAAAACTTAATCGAACAAAAGATGAATAAACTGAATAAAAATAAAACGGCATATGTACAGTACATATATCTATGTACAAAAAAGTAGGCCTACTATACTAGATAATGCTTAATCTTATAACGAACAATGAAAACTTTAAATTTTCAGTTTTTATGGCTTAGCCCAAAACGAATAAATCGTAAGTTATCTTGAAAAATAATAAATAGATACTGATCATGAAATTAGTTCGTACAAATCCTTTTTGATTATTACTCGTACTCAAAAACTCGATTTGGAAGATATTTTTTCTTTTGGATTTGAAATGAAGAACAAACAAAAGATTAAGAAATTTCGATATTATTTTCGTTTTGAATGATGCTAAATATAGTTTAATAAAGATACAGGCTGGCTATCCCTAACCCGAAATGCTTGGTTACCGAGGATTTGGAATACGTGATATGGTGAAGTCGAAGAGAAGTGAGAAAAAATTTAGACTTTAAGAAAAATTCTATTTTATTTGACATAAAAAGCAAAAATATAAATGTAACACAACGAAAATGTATTTATTTACCATCTTTGAAAGAATCTTATTACTATTATCCATAAGGTTACGCTGTATTATCGGTCGTTTTTAACGCTATATAAACAAAACAAAAAAAAAAAACAGAAAATAAGTAGTCGCACTGATAACGTTTGAAGATTTACTGAATCACAATAGTGCATTAGGGCTGCGCGCAGCGCTATTCAGAGCCGACGCTAGAGTTTTGACGCTCCTAGGAGGACCGGATTTATCTATAAGCTAGACAAGTTACAGGTCGTGCCTCACATTACCAAGAGTCTCGCTTTCGTAT